>CM019148.1:260852629-261020376 GCA_009733165.1 Naja naja | reverse complement strand
AATCAACAAGCGAGTCCCAGCCACAAAACCAACCCGGACCCAAAATAACACATGATACCACCAATCTCCTTCACCAGACTCAAACCCAAGCCCGCCACAGATGAAAGGCAACCACCATCCAGAAACCAGACCATGGCTGCAACACCAGCTGCTACACCCCTCCAACCCCCAAACTAAGCAAACTGACTGCGCTATAAACATAGCCAGACCTCAAACTCGGAGCCAAACCAAGGCCCAGAATGCCACATCACAGCCTTCCACCCAGGATACTACATCACAGAACTCAGGAGATCACAACACAAAACATCAGGAGGTTGCAGCACAGACAACGACCAGGAGATTACAGCACCACAGGACATCACAACAATAGAACTCAGAAGGTCATCACACAGCCCATTACCCAGGTCGTTACAACACAAAAGGCTGAGAGACACACAGCCAGCACCTCAGCCACACAGGGTCTCAGGAAAAAGCCATCCAATCTGCATACATCAACTCCACAAACCAATCAAAAGTAACAACACATCCAACTCTAGAGTTTAAAAGGGAAAAACAGCCACGATCACACACTTCTCCCAGGAGAACGAAGCTGAAGACACCAGCCTGAAGATGACGGATGAGATTTCGTCGAAGCGTTGCCAAGGTATTCTCAATCTTACGGGGACAAGACCGAATACACCAAGACCTACATACCTTTACCCGTGAAAATCTCGAAAACAAATATATATATATATATATATATATATATATATATATATATATATATATATATATATATGAGGTTGCCTCTCCTCTCATATACACTTACCTATGAATTAATCCTACTGAAAGTAAGTCCAATTATTTATTTCTTCCATCCACCCTGGATTTTAAAAAGCAATTAATGCTAAGAGCATGAAAGAAATAGTCTCAAAGTCAGTAAGGTCATTTACAATGGAGCAAATAGGAGAAATGGGCCACTCCACGATATACAGTAACTGTATGGCTAGTAGCTGTGTACACCTGATTATTATTATTATTTAGTCAAAAGTTGGTTTCTTTTCCCAAACTATATTAAAGTGGGAAAAGAGTGCAACATAAAAACCACAGGTTTAACTGCCTCCAAGGCAAAGCCACAGCATCTCTTTTTGAGATTCTGTCAGGGCATCAGGGCATAATGGCAGCCCATGAAATTCATGCTCAACCTGCATTTGTCTCATATTTCAGATTCAGATCTCTCTCCTGCAAGGGACCCTGTGAATCAACAAGATGAAATTCACACTTATAATGTGAGCTGACACAGTGTCCTTACACAGGGGAGAAAAAGATAAGCTCTGGAGATTCTAAATGCATACCAAAATCACTTGGGGGCTCTTTCTCCCAGAGACATAGCACTCCAAACTGCTACTTTGAAAGCAAATAAAACCAAACACAAAGCCACCATAAGAAGGAAACCAAATCTCCACAGATTTTTTTTCCACTCCAGGGTGTTATCAGGAGCTAAGCCTAGTCTAAGTATGCTGATGCAGTTCAGGGACTTCTCCCTTCTCTGCCTTTCAGAACACAGAATATCAGAGTTGGAAGGGACCTTGCAGGTCTTCTAATCCAAGCTGGAGATCCTATACCATTCTGGACAAGTGGCTGTCCAGTCTCTTCTTAAAAGCCTCCAGCGATGAAGCATCCACAACAGTGGTGGGATTCAATTTTTTTTTTTACTATCAGTTCTGTGGGCATGGCTTGGTAGGCATGGCTAGGTGGGCATGGCCATGTGACTGGGTGGGCGTGGCTTTTTTTTTGCAGCCATCCATTTTGGGCCTTCTCTCTCTCTGGGAAGGGGCATTTTTGCTCCCAGAAGGCTCCCTTAGGACTCAGGAAGAAAAACAAAACAGAGCATGGGAGGGGCACACAGCACCCCTCCACACCCCATTTTGGGACCTTCCTGGCCTCAGAAGAGCCCGTTTTTGCTCCCAGGAGGCTCCTCTGGGGGCTCAGGAAGACAAAAAAGTAGGGGGGGGGCTGAGCCCCTCCCTCCATTTTTTGCCTTCCTGGGCCTCAGTAGGGGAAATCCCAGCACAGCTGATCGTATGAACAGCTGATTGCCAGAAGGGAAAAAAGAGGAAGAAATACCTTAAGGGGTGAGCATCAGGTGGGTGGGGTGAGCGAGCATTGGGTAGGCGGGGCAAGCGAGCCAACGGTGACCGGGAGACCTAGTCGGGGGTGTGGTCAGCCAGAACTTACTACCAGTTCAGCAACCCACACCAAATCTTTGCTACCGGTTCGCCTGATCTGGTGCAAACCGGCTGAATACCACCACTGACCCACAACCTCTGAAGGCAAGCTTTTCCACTGGTTGATTGTTGCCACTGTCAGGAAATTTCTCCTTAGTTCTAGTTGGCTCTCTCTTTGATTAGTTTCCATCCATTGTTTCTTGTCTCGCCTTTCGGTGCTTTGGAAAATAGGTTGACTTCCTCTTCTTTGGGACAGCCCTTCAAATATTGGAACAACTGCTATCATATCTCCCCTGGCCCTTCTTTTCATTAGACTAGCCATATCCAATTCCCGCAACCGTTCATTTTAGTCTCCAGGCCCTTAATCTTTGAAAAAAGTGCAGAGAGAACAGTAGTCTCAACATCTTTTTTATAATGTGGTGACCAAAACTGGATGCAGTATTTCAGCTGTGGCCTTACTAATGCTTTGTAAAGCAGTACTGGTACTTAATGTAATCTTGATTCTATCCCTCTGTTAATGCATCTTAGGACTGCATTGGCCTTTTTGGCTGCTACTGCATACTGTTGGTTCTTATTTTGTCCACTAGGACTCCAAGATCCCTCTCACAGTTACTGTTTTTGAGACAGGTTTCAACTAATCTGTACCTATATTTTTGCCTTTTCTTTCCTAAGTATAATTGCTGGTCTAAGACCATAATAAAGATTCATTCATTCATTCATTCATTCATTCATTCATTCATTCATTCATTCGTATAAGATCTTACTTTTTTCTACACTGAATTTCATTTTGGGTTTTTGAGCCTATCATTTGGGATGTGGGCTATTCCTGCCAGTTTAATGTCATCTGCTACTTTGATTAGTTCCCCTATATTCCCTCATCTAAATGTTTTATGAAGATATCGAAGAGTACTAGCTAAAACGGACCTTGGGGTACTTCACTACTTATTTTCCTCCATGTAAATGTAGTTCCATTAAGGACTATACATTGTGTGCTATTTGTCAGCCCATTACAAATCATCTGGTGTTGATGCTGTTTATCCCACATTTTTCTAGCTTACCAAGAAGGAGGTTGTGGTCTAATTTGTCAAATACCTTACTGAAATCCAAATCCATTGCATTTTGCTTTTGCAGAGGTGCACTACATGTGGGGTGCCTATTAATCATTGGCAGAAAGAAGAGGGGGGTTGGGAGAGGAAGACAAGGATTTGCATTAAAAGCCGCACATCCTCTTAGGGGCAGGGTAAATTAACGGAAAGGTAACTAAATGTTTTATGACTATGTTCCACAGAAACATATATTTTTCTAATTAACAAGTTTGCAATCTTCCAATACCCTGGGTTTGTGTCACTAAAGCAGAGGTAAAAGATATACAACTATGCTATGGCAATAAGGGCACTTTCCAGAATTCATCACCATCTATAGATATCTGTTGGAATTTAGATGGAACAATTCATGAAGAATATTTCTCTGTTAGAATGAAGGTTTAATGAAGCTATGATCGTCATTGTCAGCCTTCAAGATTTCCTTCTTTTGCTTTGCATCTTTTGGCTGTCATAAGTAACGGGGGGAGGAGGGGGGACATGATTATGGGAAGTGAGCTGGAGGTTTTGTTAAGAAAAGTATATCAGTTGGGGGGTTTCTTGCTTTGATTTCTGTCTTATGCTATGCAGCAGCTCTTTATCAAAATATGCCAAGGTCAACGGACAGAGGCCTCATCACCACCTGGAGATGCCCACATGACATTATCCACAACTTTTAATTGGGTAGCCTACTTGAACTATTGTGGGTGGGAACGTTACCATCACTTTGTATATGTGATTTTCGCGCTCATTCTCTCAGATTCAGAATTCTTTTGTTGCTACCACTTGAATTCCAGTAAAAGATATCTTTTCTCTAATTCATGGAGTCTAAGTATTTCTTTCTTGGATTTTGAATGGAGCACTACCTGACCGTCATGCCTTTTGAAAAGTGTATATTTGGCCATAACAAATGAAATACAGATGAGCTGGAACTGATTAGGGCTCACATTAGAAACAGAACAATACATCTTAGTTTGTTCACTTAGAGATGCCAAAGTTCATCAGAAAAACGGAACCATCCAAGAGGACCAGTAGGCAAACAGATTCGTATGTGATCATCACTTGTGGTAGCAAATTAAAAATGATGAGCGCCATCTGGGAAAGCTGGCAGGGAAGAAAAAACATAATGGACAGCTGCTTTCTCCCAATAATCAACACCTTTTAGATATCAGATGCTCAGCCAAGACGGCACACGTAACATGCTATGACATTAAATATGGCTCAGACAAAAGGATCATTGCTTAGTTTTGCTCCTGATATATCTTGGATATGTCCTCCCCACCCCCCGCTTGCTAATATGTTTGAAGAAAACATGAACAGCAATCTACACAGATCTCCTAAACAAATTACCACTTTATAATACCACTCAAGGGAATTGGATTTTTCTATCGCTTCTAACAGCCTCCATTGCTTATTCATCCATATAACAAATTTAAAATCCACTCAAACTCCTGAAAAGATTGTAACTCATTGCACAAAACTTCCCCACAAAATTTACCATAAAAATATAAAAGCCATTGAAACAGGCTACACATTGATCTAATCTAGCAGTCTGGTTTCACAAGGTCAAAGAAATGTCTAAACAGGACATGATTATAAAAGGTTAGAAAGCTAGGTTGGTGTAGTTAAGGTGCTGGATTAAGTGCAGGAAGACCAAGACTCTACTCCATTCTCAACCACAGGTGGTTTTGCAGTGACTTTGGGACAATCACTCTTTCTCATCCCAAACCACCTCATAGAATTGTTGTGGTGGAGATGGGAGATCCCACTTGGGGATGGGAGGCCTAAGTGAATACCAGCATTGATGCTACTACATAAAGCAGAGAGACATTCAGTGGTCCAATTTCCCATTTTGAGGAAAGTGACAGATGTTCAGCTTCCAAAGATCCTGGAAGAATCAGATTATATAATTCTAAGTCAGGGTTAAGTACTGAATGAGTACTAAAACCTTGTACTATGGAAACCACATAATACTGGGACATCATCAGGAGTACTTGTGGATGGGAGTAGAGAATCTGTTTTGTCCCACCTAGACCTGTTAGTGGCTTTCTGATCACTGATCATGGTATCTTTCTGGATTGGCTTAGGGTGCTTGGGCAGGAGTGTTACTGTTTGTACTGTGTCGTCTCTGGCTGATTCCAGCTGATGTTGATAGAGGAGGAAGAAATCTATTCCTAAGCCTTTCAGCACCCCCTTTAATATCTAGGTGAAGCTGCTGGGTGACATCATTCAATAGCATGGAGTGCAGTATCACTAATACTTTGTGATACTCTGTGATGTATCTCCATTCCCCAGCCAGACAAGCAGTTCCACTGTGGCCTCACTTAGTGCCTGGATATTGTGATGAGCTGGATGAGGACCAATTATAGGATGAGGTAGTTCTGGGTTTTAGGATGTTGATAGTTGTAATCTTGAATTCTCAACAGGGTAGCACTCCCCACCACCACCAAAACTGGTATACGACTTGCATCTAGGCAAGTTTTGTTCAATGGGGTGTACAGATTTCTGAAACCACTGATCACTGTCTGAAATTTCTATTCAGTAAAGCACTGGTATCTTCTATATTCTGTTGCTTAATATCCCTCAGGTTCTTGAACAATTTAAGTACAATAGCAGATATAGCATGGCATTTTCATAGCTATTATTTAAACAGTAGTGGATCGATAATAAAATATTTGGGCAAATATGGATAATGTTATTCAGCAAATTAGTAGGAAATCTTAGTTTTTAGAATCACAGCACATATTTCCAAATTATTTGAAATGTATTTAAAATATGCTTATTTTCCTTTTCTGGATAAAAACCACTCCTGGGCTTTCTTAACTAGAAGCCCTTCTGCTGAATTTATAGTTTGATTCCAATCAAAAACTGATGTTAAGGGGTGTTTGTGTGTGTGTGTGTGTGTGTGTGTGTAGCTATTGGCTATGATATTCATTTTTCTGTAAGCATGGCTTTATAGTCAGCAATGATAGTTTTTCCTTTTTTAAAATCTTGTTTTACAGTCTTCGTTATGGCTGTTGATATTCAGAAACATTCAGAAGCAACATTATATTCTGATATTCAGAAGCAATATTAATATAGGGAGAATTACTAGATTAATCTGATTTATGTGGTCTAATGTTGTTATACATAATTGTATCAGCAAATAATCCTTCATTTTTCAATTATTCAATATTTGCTACATCCTTATAATAGTAATAGTATTATTTTTGAGCATAACTAATAACATCCTTTTTCAAACTCTGATCTTAACCTCCAATATTCACTTTAAACGTGTTAAGCAAAAATATGTATAACAATATTTCCCCATTTCTAAATTTTTTATCTATTCTAATTTTTAGCATGGCCAATCTTAAGAATTACTACATTAATCTAATGTTGTTATACATAACTGTATTAGAAATTTATTGAAGTAGATTGAGTGTTTTCCCTGCATCTTGCAGAACTCAATTCCTTAGTTTAACCATACTTCTTTTTATCCTTCCTGGATCTTCCAGCATGCTGCTTTATTGAATCATTTGAAGAGTGTATTAGAAAAGAGAGGGGAATATACAGTAGAAACCCCCTTTCCACCATACATAGAGAAAATTCTTATAGGTACAAATTGTACAAAATCTTATTCATTGCAAATTTGATTTCTTAGATCTCCTTCTCTCCCATCACACTGAAAAAAATCAGGATGCTGGAGCAATAAAATTATTTAAATTCCTCTCTTTCCAAAGATTAACTACAATTCTTGCAGATCAAATTTTAACTACCTCTTAAGGCTTAGAGGGGAAAAAATATGCAGAGAGAATGGGAGTGAGTTCCTGCTGCTGAAGGTATCACTGCTGAAATTACATTGGCCTTTTGTTTTTTAACTGTCACATGCAATTCCTCTGAAATATAATTCCTGATTTGCTGGCTTCATTAGGTATTCACAAGTAATTTTAAACTTGAATTATCATTGGCAAATCCATCATTTATTGATAGAAACATTAAGACACTAATAGACTATGACTTGTGATGAAATAAGACAGGAAGGTTTGAGGGTTGGATACAGGAGGGAGTAAAAAAAATCTGTTTTGCTCACTGAAATTTCCCTATGCTTAGCCCGAGTCCTTTTAGCGGAGGTTCAAAAAGATGCTATAAACTTGCAAATGGAGATAGGTGTGTGTGTGCGTGCGCGTGCGTGCGTGCTCCTATGCATGAGAGAGACCACTTGGCTTCTGGCATGCTTAAAAGCTCCTTCTCAAATATGGTGTAAATAACTCCAGGAAAAAATTATATACGGAAAGTCCCAACCTACCCTAATGCAAAAATAATCTGTGCTTGTACCTGCTTCTTTTAACACCATAACCTGAAACTGATGGTAATTTGCTTAAAGCAATGATCTCACGTCTCATGGAGTTCAAGGTGGCTCTCAATACTTTTTGATAAACATATGGCGAAGTAGGTTTCTGCAAAGCATGGTAATAACAGCCTGGAGAGATGTGGGTGCAGGGAATACATACCCAGTATAATTATTGCTCCAAATTCTCTGCATCCACATCTGGAGTGGGTGGAGTGGATCCAAGGATCTACCTGTTTTTATTTGACCAAACCTAAGAGCCCTAACTCTGGTCTGCCTGATTGTAAATCTGCCTGGCAAAACGCCAATTGAGTAAACCTAGGATAGGGTAGCGTAGGGTAGGATAGGATAGAATAATAGAGTTGGAAGGGACCTTGGAGGTCTTCTAGTCCAACCCCCTGCTTAGGCAGGAAACCCTATACCATTTGAAACAAATGGTTATCCAATCTCTTCTTTAAAACCTCCAGTGTTGGAGCATTTACAACTTCTGGAGGCAAGTTGTTCCACTGATCAATTGTTCTAACTGTCAGGAAATGTCTCCTTGGTTCTAAGTGGCTTCTCTCCTTGATTAGTTTCCACCCATTGCTTCTTGTCCTGCCCTCAGGGGCTTTGGAGAAGAGCTTGACTCCCTCTTCTTTGTGGCAGCCCCTGAGATATTGGAAGCAGTGGTGGTATGCTACCAGTTTGGACCGGTTCAAACCGAACTGGTAGTAAAAAAAAAGCCTCTGACATCAGCTGAGAGGAGGGAAAAAAAGCCTCCCACAATCAGCTGAGAGGATAAAGAAAAGCACAGGAATGGCCCTCCCACCCATCCCTGCACTTTTCTCTTCTTTATCCTCTCAGCTGATTGGCGCTGCAGGCCATCAGCTGATTGGCCCTCCCACCCATCCCTGCACTTTTCTCTTCTTTATCCTCTCAGCTGATTGGCGCTGCAGGCCATCAGCTGATTGGCCCTCCCACCCATCCCTGCGTTTTTCTCTTCTTTATCCTCTCAGCTGATTGGCGCTGCAGGCCTCAGCTGGTGTGTGGGAAGCTGTGTGCATGCGTTAAGGTGCATATGCATTAGGTGTGAACAGGTAGGATCCCACTGCTGATTGGAAGGCTGCTATCGTGTCAACTCTAGTCCTACTTTTCATCAGACTAGACATACCCAGTTCCAGCAACCGTCCTTTACATGTTTTAGCCTCCAGTCCCCTAATCATCTTTGTTGCTCTTCTCTGCACTCTTTCTAGAGTCTTGACATCTTTTTTTACATCATGGCTAGGATAGGCTCATGCCGATGAATGATATAAGAATCTTGGTCTTAGCACGGTGTAGCTTGGTTCAAGAGCCCATCATACAACAAGGTATGATTCAGATACACCCGGCTGCTCTGCTATCCCATGACCTTAAAAGCCAAACAGATCTACAATTCATTATGAGAATTTCTTCTATGGACAATGGGACGCCAATGTCCTGCTTAGATGACTGAGTGGCCTGTTCTATCAATCAGTGATAAAGTAAAAGTAATTTAGTAGTTCTGAACAGCATCAGTGGGTGGCTAGTATGGAAGAGCAAGCTGCTTAGAAAAATTGCAGGCATCTGTGCTGCCTCCCCCAACCCCCAGCACAATTGCCAATTAAACTGCCATCCTGGCACAGGTGTGAGAGGAGATGCTGTTTTGGAAGCTCTGCAGCCACCAGCAATCAGAATAAAGCAGCTGAATAAAAGAAGGGTGTCTTTCCTTCAGAAGGATGAATGGTCCACAAGAAAGGAAGTATAGAGGCAGAGCAAGGAAAAGTGCAAGCACAAAAGCATAATATGGAAAGTTGTAAGTATTCTACATGCTAACCAGTAGCAGAGAAGGAAAAACCAGAGGAAATTCCAGAAAGGAATTAAGGCAGAATACTGTGTGTACAAAGAAAACACTTTTATAGAATAGTAGTATAGAAAAAAGTAGTGTAATAGTAATTGAATACAGTAGTAAAAATATAGTAGTTATAGTAGTAGTAATTAGGGTAGTAATATAAACTTAATAGAAGTAGAATAGAATAGTGGCAATAGAAAGCACTCACATATACACTTGTAAGTTTCCTATTTCACTTTTGTATCTTGGGGTGGTTTTTTTTTCAAAATATTTCCTCAAAATGTATATGGAGATATAAAAAAAATCCCACTTATTTAGAATCAGTGATTTTGGGGCTGAGTCTGAGTCAAGCTAATTGTGTATTACCTAAAGTAAGAACCCTGACAAGAAAGATTTGGAGGCAGGGAAGTATGCAAGTCTTCCAATATATCAACTTCATTTTATTTTAGGTTTAATTAAAAATGCTGGCTCATCCTCTTTAAAGTTCTAAGGGGTTTAATGTGGGAGCTCTGAAAAATCTTACCTCGGGTGAAATTCAATTTTTTTTCCTACTGGCTCTGTGGGTGTGGCTGTGGGCGTGGCTTGGTATAATAGTAATAGCAATCAGGGGCGATTGGGGCAATTTTTTACCAATTCAAATAGTCCCTACCACCTCTTCCAAAGTGGGCTGAGGTGGTTGAATTTCACTCCTGTCCTACCTTCACCCATATAATTCTGCCATTCGCATCTGGTAGGGCAGGCATAGGAAGTCCTTGTTGGCCCCAGTGACATCTAAAGCATTTATTCCATCAGCCTTTTAATCTGAGAAGTGAAAGCTTTTTGTGTGCTCAGTTCCTGAAATGTCATATACCCCTGTTGCTCACACTGAAGTAATTAATAGATTGTTTAATGGAAGTATTCCTTTCCCCATAAATGCATTCCCCTACATGTTCTGGCAAAAGGCTTCAAGAAAAGTGAAGGAAGTTTACTGAGAAAATTTCTGAATATAAGGAAGTCCCAAAAGTGCTTTTTCAAGAGGCAACTGGATTTTGTTTTTTATTTGAAGATGTTTCACTTCTCATCCAAGCAGCTTTTGCAGAGCTGAAGAAGCTGCTTGGATGAGAAGCGAAATGCCTTTCGAAGAAAAACCAGAAAATCCAGTTGCCTCTTGAAAAAAGCACCTTTGGGACAGCCATGACTTGGATGACTGAGAATCTCCATAGAATAAAAGGAAAGTGACATCACACAGGTGCCCTGGGCCCAATCTTGGCTCTAGGCTTAACAGGTAAGGCAAGGTGAGGAAAATCCCACAACAGTGTACATCCATACTCAAATCTATGAGCACTAAAGATTTAGAAAGCTACCCAGGGTCAAGTGATACACAGGCAATGGCTGAACTTTGTTTGAATCTTGTAAAGACAGCTACCTCCTCTTCCAAAAAACATCTCCAAACTAAATCAAAATCTAGTTGCTTAATATCCTGAAGATTATCTGTACTGATATATATATGAAATAGGCATATGGATTTAATGGCATGCAAATACAAGCTTATTTCACTGTGAAAAAACATGCAAAATGTTTACAAGTTTTAAAAGCATCTATGGGGAAAAGCCTCAGAACTTCAAGAATCTGCCAGGGCTAATTTTACAGAAGAAATGGAAACTTAACGTTTAATGTAAAGACACAAAAAAAAGGAAAATATTAAAAGAAAGGAGACCTTCTGTGTGGATAAACAAGTGGATGGTAATCAAGTCCATTACTGATTTTAAATGAGCTGAGATTGAATTCCCTCAGCCATACCAGCTGTCTTCCATATAGATCTATTTAAGCAAAATTAGCTGTTGGGCAAGAGTTTGTGCTACTTAAAAAAAAACACAACCTTTTAAAAAAATTGACACCTGCATTTTCAATAGCTATGTCTTTGGATGGAGCCAAGTCAAACAAAGTTACTGCTAAGTTTTCAGAGATATGTCCTACAGACGTGCCTGCCTCCAAGAAACTTCAATTTATAACAGATGGGCAGCTATGGCAACTTTATGACTGACCTATGGACTTAACTCCCAGAATTGGTCTTGAAGTATTAACCTAATCCTATTTTTGTATATATACTTTCCTGGATTTCAACAATATAGATGTGATTAATAATCTTATCTGAAAATATGTCTGGACCTCCTCAGAAGAAGGTAAGCAGCAACAATTTTTGAAGGTGAGACAAAATTCCAGTGCAGCCACTTTTTTAAAAAAATCTTCCTTTTAAAGACAGTCAACAACAAATGTGGAGCTGAAGAAGGTTCTTGGAAGAGAAGTGAAATGTCTTCAAAGAAAAAAACCAGAAAGTCCAGTTGCCTCTTGAAAAAGCACTTTTGGGACAACCATGATCTGGATGACTGAGAATGTCTACAAATGTGGAGGTAGTTTCCTTTTTTATTATTTTGTATTATCTGTCTATCTGTACACACATACATATTTAAATCTCACTTGCCTGTTTTTAGTCATCCTTAAAGAACCTGCTTGAAGAGAATTGGCTTGACTAATCCCTAAAGAATTTGCATACAAGATAATTCATTGGCATGAATTATATTATTATTATTGTTGTTGTTGTTGTTGTTGTTGTTGTAGAAAGCGCGGGTGGAATTGGTGTGTAGAAGGTTTTCCTCTTGTTTAATGTGATAATTGGTGCATTCAGTCTTTATCTGGTGGCATGAATTTTTGTATCGGCTTTTGAAGTTGGCAGATTGCAGTTGACCAGATTTGTTATTCCGCCAAAGTGATCTTTTTTTGGATTGATTTTATTGTTATGGGTAATCTGTTTTTTTCTGGTTTTGGGGATTGTTATTGGTACATATAGTTTGATGACTCTTTGGATTTCAAGTAAAAATAGGTTAGAATGGTCTTCAACAGTATTGCATCCAGTGAATAGAGGGATGAGAGATCATTGTCTATAAGATCATAGTTGCCTTTTTTGAAGTTATAATTGGGGATCACATTGTTGTGATGATTTTTGTGTGGACATATGTTGAGACAAAAGTCAATCATGTTGTGGTCACTGTTGGAAAAGTGTTCTTTAATTTGTATTCCATAAATTGAGTTCAAACTATTGCAGAAGATAAGATCGAGGCAGTTGTTAAGTCTAATATTGTTGGTTACTAGTTGTTCCAGTCCTAGATTTGTTGCAGCATTGTAGAAGGCTGCATGTATGTGTTCAGTACTACATTCGTTTAGGGTCCAGTTAATATGAGGTAGATTGAAGTCACCAAGAAAGATAAAAGCATGTGGGCAGGATGATGCCCATGTTAGTAGTGAATTTAGCTTGTTTACATGTTCTATGTCATAATCAGGGGCTCTGTAACATAGTAAGAATCAAAATGTGATATTTAAGGACAGTTCACAGACAATGGTCTCAGGAAGAGCAAGCTCATCATCATCATCGAATACAGCTCATCAGTCTGGAACCCACATCATGTATCTGATATTAATACAGTTGAGAAAGTCCAGAAATATTCCACAAGAAGAGTTCTACACTCCTCTACTCGTTGCAGAATACCTTATGCCACCAGACTTGAAATTCTAGACCTATAAAACCTAGAACTACGCCACCTTCGGTCCGATCTAAGTATAGTATATAAAATCATACATTGCAATGTCCTTCCAGTCAATGAATACTTCAGCTTCAACCATAGCAATACAAGAGCACACAATAGATACAAACTCAAGGTTAACTGCACCAAACTTGATTGCAGGAAATACGACTTCAGCAACATACTCTACCTGACTCTGTGGTTTCTTCCCCAAACCCCAAAAACTTTAACCTTTGACTGTCTACTATTGACCTCACCCCTTTCCTAAGAGGTCTGTAGGGGGTGTGCATAAGTGCACTAATGTGCCTACCGTCCCTGTCCTATTGTTTCCTTTGTATTCATTTCATGTATTCACAACTATGTTTATCCTTATACTTATTATTATCGATTGACAAAATAAATAAATAAATAAATAAATAAATAAATAAATAAATAAAATTACACCATCATCTATGAATCCAACTCCCTTGCTGTTGCCATCAGACATTTTACTGAAATGAGATTTACATTGGAAACATTGAATTGCATTCTTTTTTTAAAAAAAGAATTAACTCCAAAATTTGGATGGAAGAAATGTGGAGGAGAATAGCATGAGCCATGTCAGGATGGATGCAAGCAACTTTGCTGATACCATGTAAATAGAGGATGTCTGAAATACACAGCTTTGGAATGACCTGTTAAGAGTGGGCTTTAAAAAAATACTGCTCCCACTGGTAAAATATTGGAGAGGGGCTTCTCTGGGTATGAGGTGGTCCAGGGAGACATGTGGTTCCTCTCTCTATCAACATGCATCACTGGACTTAAAGGGAATGTGGACAACAGAGTATCCTTAGAAGGATCATTGATAATCATTTTAGTTTCCTCATTGCCCCTAATGTAGCATTAATCTGGGGAACTGTTTGAAATAACTGTTTCCACATTCTATAGATGTCTTCTAACAGAACTGGGAAGGTTTTCTGCTGAGATCTGCTGGAGACACATCCCATAATGAGTTGGAAATCAACAGGCTACCTTAACTAGTGGTCTGACTCATTACAAGCTATACCAGAAACATGATGTCAGCCAATTAGGTTGAATTTTAATTCATATAAAACTGCAACCCACCTATGCTAGCTTAATACAGTATCTCTAAAGAGCACCAGATTGGGGAAGATTGCTCTAAATCAGGGGTGTCAAACTCAAGCCCCATGGGCCAGATCTGGCCCATGGGGTGCTTAGATCTGGCCTGCAGGGCCACCCTGGAAATGGCAAAGGAGAGGCCCACAGCAGAGGTGGTATTCAGCCGGTTCTGACCAGTTCTGGAGAACTGGTAGTGGAAATTTTGAGTAGTTTGGAGAACCAGCCAATCCCACCTCTGACTGGCCCCGCCAACCCCATCTATTCTCTGCCTCCCAAGTCCCAGCTGATCGGCTGGGTCTTCTTTGGTTGCCCTGCACAGGAGAACGGAGCTAGTGGGGTGGGGAGGGAATGGGATTTTTCACTATCCTTCCCCTGCCATGCCAACAAAGCAATGTCCACAGAACTGGTAGTAAAAAAATTTGAATCCCACCACTGGCCCACAGTATCTCTGCCAGCAAAAATAAACCTTGGGAGTGCCATTTTCGGCTGCGACAGCCTCCTGCAGCCCTCTGCCAGCAAGAACGGAGCTTGGGGAGGTCGTGCACGGCCTGCCCGGGCTCCGTTTTCACTGGCAGAGGGCTGCAGGAGGCCATCACAGCCAAAAACAGAGCCTTGATAAATGATATCAAGTTGGCCAACCCCATCCTGGCCATGGCCCACCCCAGCCACCATCCACGGCCCCCTGAGGTCAAACACAACCTGGATGCAGCCCTCCGTGAAATCGAGTTTGACACCCCTGCTTGAAATCCATCCCATACACCTGTATTTTTGAAGCAAGCAACCAATTGTGAACAGTGTAGGCATATGTTTTATATTTGCTATAGATAATTTGAGCCTACATTTATTTATTTAGCATATAGCACATGTTAGCCAGGGCACTGAGGTGCTCTGTGAAAGGAATTTTTTCAGGCAGTGTTATTTTTACCTGTGGGATTCCTGAATGCCAGAAGGCAATTGGGGGAGACTCCTTTCTTGTCCCTACACAGTTTATTTGCTCACGGGAATCGAACTGCTGAGCTATCGACCTCAGCAGTATGCAAGCCCAACATCTTACCACGTGAGCCACTGCGGTCCCCTGGAGCCTACAATATTTTAAGGAGTTAATCTTGTCTTCATTTGTATCAATGGAAAATTTGATGTTAATAACATTTTATACTGCTGCCTCCTCAAGGACCTTGTTATGTTAAAAATGTAAAATGAATTAAATTTGGAGGATTCATTTTCTTAATTGATAATTTCTCATCTAAAAAAGGAAGCTTGCTTAAGATTGTGCCTTTAAAACTCATAACTATCAAAAGCTTCTTCTACTCTCTCGTTCTTGTCTCTATATATTTAGAGAGGTTTCACAAAACTTATATTGCAATCATTTTCTTTCATGAATTTCAATATTTTTCCCTAGTCAAAAAAGCAAGATCTTTTACCAGTAGGGTGAAGGGCCTCATGAGCAGGCCAGTTTAAGATTAATTAAAGAATAAGTAGAATAAGTAGAAAATGCTCATTGGTACACTTCTAGGAGAAAGACATAGTTTTTTTTTTCAACAATAGATAACATTTGGATTTCTAAGACATTTGCTAACAATGCTTATAAAGTGGACATACTTCCAAATATTTTCACATCACAATCCAGTGATTTTAATTTTTAAAAGGAAAAAGGATTTTTTAGGTGGAGATTGGATGCGATGTTGTTACAAAAAGAAATGGAAGCAGAAAATTGCAAAAAGAAATTACGATTTTGATATGATGTTCCCTCAATCCTTACAAGACACATGTGTGCAAGAGGGAAAGTTGATGTCCTCTACCCTGGGACCAAAGGCCACCCAATAAAGCTGATAAAAGGAAATTTATTGCTGACCAAAGAAAGTAATTCTTTACATTGCACATAATTAACCTGTTGAGTTTGTTGCTAGAAAATACAGAGGTAGCCACCATAAACTATCAAAGCAAGTCTATCAAGAGATACTGGTAACTCAGTGTTACCTCTAGAGTAGAGGTAGAGGATATCATGCTTCCACATCTTTGTCAGGGGAACAGAGCAGAGGTGGTTATTCAGCAGATTCTGAGCAGTTCTGGAGAACCGGTAGCGGAAATTTTGAGTAGTTTGGAGAACCGGCAAATACCACCTCTGACTGGAGATTTTACAGTATCCTTCCCCTGCCACGCCCACCAAGCCACGCCCACAGAACCGGTAGTAAAAAAAAATTGAATCCCACCACTGGAACAGAGTGTCTCTCATGCTCGTAACCATTCTGGACTATCTGGTTTGTCTCTCTGAAAAACCAAATGCTGAATTAAAATAAGCTTTAGCCTGATCCAGATAGGCTACTCTAATATTCTAATATTCTTGTGATCAAGACAGCCACAAAGTTTTATAAGCAGACTCTCAGGGTCATATAGACCAAATAGTTATTTCCTGATAAATTATACTGTCTAATTTCACTTTAATTAGCATCCAGCACTCTCCCAATCAATCCCTACACCCAAATCAGTGCAAGCAGATATGCCACTCAGTTCAGCTAACAAAAAAATAGTGTTTATTAATTAATTATCACCAAATATCAAAAACAGCTAATTGGGAAAACGGGATAAAAGACAATCTTTCCCTCCTTGCTTCAAACACACACAAAAACATATATAACAGGCAAGAAATTTATCTAAATAGCAAAAGGCATTGAAATTTCCAGAGCCACTAGAAATAATAGAGTGGGCAATGGGCATGAAGGGACCCAAAAATTTTGCCGTTGGTTACTTCAGCCTTCACCCTTTTATGTACATAAAAGCAGGAGAATAGGCATGTGAAGTAGGACACCAGCTAATCTGTCCTGTAGTCTCCACCATTTAAAGAATCAATTTGGTGATGGGGAATGACACTATCAGTGTAAGAAATCTGCAGCTAAATTATCCTAAGCATGGCTCTCCAGCCCCTATGTGAAGATCTCTAGTGAGGATAGTTTACATCACAATAGATAATTGGTTCTTTTTCTTATCTTCTTAATGTTCAAATAAAATCTGTTACTTAAGTCTCTAAAGTCTAGTTCTGTCCTCTGGAGTACCAGAGAATGAGTCTCTGCTTTCTTCTTTTGCATCAGACCCAGAGAAAACTCCAAACATTTCACCTCAGTTTTCTAACCTCTTTTATATCCCCTCATGTGTCACCTAATGGATAATGCTGGAGAAACTACCATTCAATGGGTAGAGAGAGAAAATTGGGCAATTCATAGGATACTGTGCTGAATTTCTTCCCTCATCCTTGGCATATATTCTCAAGCTGTTGCAAAAGGTAGAATACAAGATAAGAAATAAATAGGACTTTTTAAAATGGAAGGCATTTACAAGGTGGTGATCAGACTCTGGTGTCAGGGACAAGCCTGCAAAAATTCAAGGACCTGCAAAGTGTAATCCATGACTAATGACGACTGATTGGATTCTGACTGATACCCAAGAGATATCCTACAAATTGATGTCATACAGCTGCTGTTTACTAGTTCTGAGAAACAGGAAGCAATCCATCATCCCTCTTTTAGCTATATAATTATCTTGGATGAGCAAAACTGACACCTTCCAGAACAGGGAACAGAACATATTGTCATCCTTTTTATTTCTTAAAAAAAAACAGCCATTCTCCATCACCACTTTGTGTTCATTTGTGATAACAACCCTCATTATGGAAATATTGCCTGTGCTACCAAAATCTCAGACAACAATCTGGCACAAGCAAAGCTGCAGTCTCTGACAATGAGACAGCTTTCCACTTGGCATTTGTGCACTGGCACCCGATTCCTGAGTGGCTTAAACTCCTGGTGGGTGGTAGCAGGGCTGGCTTAGTGAACATTTACTTATCTGTTCTGATATTTCCAATACATTTAAAAAGTATTTTCTTTCTGTTTTCTTTGTTTGCCTCTACAGTGGTGGTATTCAATTTATTTTACTACAGGTTCTGTAGGCGTGGCTTGGTGGGCATGGCGTGGCTTGGTGCGTGGCAGGGGAAGGTTACTGCAAAATCCCATTCCCTCCCCACCCCACTAACCTGCTTTCCAGTTACGTTCTCCTGTGCAGGGCAACAAAAGAAGACCCAGTCGATCAGCTGGGACTCAGGAGGCAGAAAATAGATTGGGGAGGGGGCAGCCAGAGGTGGTATTTGCTGGTTCTCCGAACTACTCAAAATTTCACTACCGGTTCTCCAGAACTGGTCAGAACCTGCTGAAGACCTCTGCCTCATTCCCATGGCCATATAACTGCTTGTCAATTGTGTGTCTCCTGTGCTGGACTTCTCTGCCCTTGGAAAACTTTAAAATCTCCTTTGTTAAAGTGCATCAGGTGAGCCTCTGCTGAGTGCAGTTTTCATGAATACACAAATCGTGCAACCACACTCTTTTCCTTTAGAGCTCCAAAAGTACATCACTTTTCCTGAAATCTTCAATTGCATGTCTGCATTTAAATTTCTCTTCAATTATTTTGGTTAATTGCAGTCTTATTATAGCTTTTAAAAAAATCTAGGCAAGAAAAAGCAATGCTTTTAAGTGGAGGATCGAACTAACATCTGTTTCCCTGTCTTTCATTAATCTCTTGGGTGAGGGCAGGGCGTGGAGTAATCTATTCTTTCTCCCCAAAGGATTTTGGTATTCTAATTTTTCACAATTTCTTCTAATTTAAATATTTTCCAGCTTTTATTACTTAATGCTTTAATTTGCATTTCTTATAGAATCTGCCAAGTGAGAATCTGAAAGTGTTATTGCCTTTAAAAAGATTAATAAATGCTGATTCTGTGTCATCTTGTAGCTAGGAGACTTTTTAAGGAAAGGGATGAGGAGGTAGCGGTTGTGTTCACATAATTCCTTTGATCTAGTGAACTTATTCACACATTTTTCTGCTTTTTCACAATATCCTGAACTATAAATGAAGCAAAAGGATGAATTTCCACTAGCTGCTATACCAACCTAGCCCAACTTAGCATGTTGTGTGAATACATCTTGCTCTTCTCTCATCCAGTGCTCTTCAAGTATCTTCTTCAACCTGACATATTGGGTATTTTTGGAAAAATGTAGTGGGAACAAGTTTGAAGTTGATTTATTAATGATTAGAAGGATTTGTCACAAGATTAAGAAAAGCCTCAAGATTTTCCTTCTTTTTGCTCCTTGGGATTCTCCCTTTTTCCAGGGGTCAGGCTTGGTGTTCCAATGTAGATCAAGCAACATAACATGATTGAAAGAGTTAATCAACCCTTTATTTATCACATTTTCCTATTAATTTTCCATCCAAAATGGCACTCAAGAGACTTAGCCTTTCCCAATCTGCATTTTGCTTGACCAAGAACATTACTGGCTTAACAGTTTTAAGAATTGAGGTTTATTTGTTATCGAGTTCAATGGTGTAATCAGACACTATTTTAGAATGTAATCATCTTCTTTAAGGATTTTGGTCAGATACAAAGTGATTCCTCTGAACACAAGTTGGCCCAAAGTTAGACTTATCTATCTTGATAGACCTCCACTACAAGTACCAGAAATGTTATATCTGTACTTAAATGTTATTAAACCTCTTTTAAAAGTAAAAGCAGCAAGCCCAGTAACAATATGTAGACTAAGAACACTTCCTCATAATGTAAACATTTGTTGTTGTTGGCCAAGTCATTTTTCAAAGTAGCTGGAAAAAAAAAGAGTGTCAAGTTAGTTCCAAAAACTATCAAGTATATACATTTTCCCCTATGCCCTCTGCAAAAGGCACCCATTGCTAGAAGGCTTATCAATGTTTCCATGAAGAAGGAAAGGCTACAGATCCAACAGTTTGCTTGGAGAAGGTTGTAGGCATAACGACCAGTCTCACTGTGTATAGCTGGGGTAGTCTCCAATCTGAAACCTGGAGAGCTTTGGTCAATGTGGGCAATGTTGATCTACATGGCTCAATAGATTGATTAATTGTAAGGCAATTTCCTAAGTTCATATCTTAGAGTAGAGGAAGAAGTTTGGTCTTTCTCCCTAATCCCCAAATCCAATTTATTCTTAAATCCACTATGTTATGTTCCTGTAATATAATGAATATAATGTATAAAGTACACATATAGGAAAAATGGTCCCAATAGAGTATACTACCGATGTGCACACTGCAATCATACCTAATACAGTAGCTATGCCTGCCTGCCTGCCTGCCTGCCTGCCTGCCTGCCTGCCTGCCTGCCTGCCTATCTATCTATCTATCTATCTATCTATCTATCTATCTATCTATCTATCTATCTATCTATCTATTTATTTGGTCTTGTATGCTGCCCTATCTCCCTAGGGACTCACGGCGGCTCACATCATAAAAGCATACAATACAAAAGTTAAGAGAAATTAAAAGTTATTAAACCCAGTTCGACCAAACAAATTATCTAAAACCCCAAGACATGGCATTTAAAAACTAACCCCCCTTCCCATCAGTCTAGGCTGGCTTGTTCGAATAACCAAGTCTTTAGGCCACGGCGGAAGAAGCGGAGGTCGAGGGCCAGTCGTAGCTCCAGGGGAAGCTGGTTCCATAGGGTGGGCGCTCCCACAGAGAAGGCCCTACCCCTAGGGACTGCCAGCCGACATTGTCTGGCCGACAGTACCACAAGGAGGCCCTGTCTGTGGGCATGCACCAGGTGATGGGCATTCGATGCTGGCAATGACGTTCCCGCAAGTACCCCGGCCCTAAGCCATATAGGGCTTTATAGATAAGTACCAGCACCTTGAATCTCACACGGAGAGCAACTGGTAAACAATATAACTCGCGCAGGAGGGGTGTAATATGGGAGTATCGGGATACCCCCATCACCACCCGTGCGGCCGCATTCTGCACCAGTTGAAGCCTCCGCATGGTCCGCAAGGGCAGCCCCATATAGAGAGCATTGCAGTAGTTGACTTGGGACGCAACGAGCACATGAGTGACCGTGCATAACGCATCTCGGTCCAGATAGGGGCGCAACTGGCGGACCAGGCGAACCTGGGTGAATGCCCCCCTGGTCATGGCTCCCACCTGCTCCTCCAAACTGAGCTGTGTATCCAGGAGGACACCCAAGCTGCATACCCTTTCCACGGGGGGCAACACCTCTCCCCCCATGCCTAAAGGTGGAACATCCTGGATCGTCTGAGATGCCAGTACACGCAGCCACTTGGTCTTGGCTGGGTTGAGCTGGAGCCTGTTCCTCCCCATCCAGATCCGCACCGCTTCCAGGCAACGAGACATCACGGTGAGGGCATCACTGAGTCGGTTTGGGGTGGAGATGAAAAGCTGGGTATCATCACCATACTGATGATACCTCACCCCAAAACCGCGGATGATCTCACCCAGTGGCTTCATGTAGATGTTGAACAGGAGGGGAGAGAGGACCAACCCCTGAGGCACCCCACAAGCGAGGGGCTGCGGAGCTGACCTCTGCCCCCTGCCAACACCAATTGCGAACACCCTGAGAGGTAGGAGGAGAACCACCGAAGAACGGTGCCTCCCACCCACTGTTCACATCTATCTCAAAAAATATGTGAATGTCTTTACAGAAATTATAGAAATCTAACCAAAAACAAGTTCATCACACTCACACGTAGCTGCATTCAACAGAACACTCACAAACACATTACTCTGAAAGATAAGATAACTCTTACTCAGATAAGAGGATCTATTGGTGAAGTCTAGTGGAAAGTATTAGGGCAAGAAAAGGACTTCCTAATTTTTCTATAGAAGATCTTGATTATTCTTGCAGAGCATAAAATCAAGCAGAACAGTGGGAAAATTTGGATCAGGCAGACGGAGATATACTGTACCAATCAAAAGCTCTACTCTCACAACTTTCAATAGCTACTATCCCTTTTAGAATGTTTCCATGGTCATTGGCTAACCTACCCTTCTGCATTTAATGACTTATAAAGTAAATTCCACTGAGTTCAAAGGCTTTACTCATAAGTAACTGAATTAAAGGCTGCAGCCAAAATAAGCTAAGGAAATCTACATACTAATAATTCAGGAACAGAAATAATAGATCTTTCCACACCTTTTTTATATAAATCAGAGAAAACATCAAGGGGAAACCTTACTAAGTGATGTTTAGCTGTTTATCTTAAAAATATTAAATGGCTGACAGAAATATACAATAAGAGCCAGTAATAAATTCATTCTTATGATGTAAAGGAAAGATATCTAAATTAGAATCATATTGATTTGGCCTAGCACTGCCATTTTTAATTCATTTTCTTATTTTTCAATTAATCAAAATATAATTGCAGTTTTATGGTGGCCATAATAAAAGCAGTCAATAAAAAGCAACTACTCCTTATCACCACAGAATGTTAGTTGAACAAGGAGATAATTATATTTTTACAGTTACAAATCTTGCAATATTGAGTGGTAGGAAAATGCTGTCTCCCTTCAAAGAGGAAAAAAACCCAGAAAACTAAATTTAGATCCCATATAAAACAGTGTTGCACCCAAGCTAAAATTATAAAGAATCATTGTTTCATAGCTACCACTCCCAAATCTGCAAATGAAATAAATACAATTATGTGGCGCTGAAATCAATAGGACAAGTTGGCTAAAAATAATATGTCTGATTAATGGGGATGTGTAGACTTTTTCCTGCAATGGAGTTTTGTTGTTGTTTTGTGTCCGACTCTTGGTAACTTTATCTGCAAGTGCTCGTCTGTCAAGCACAGCTTCTTTCAATCGTTGTATGTTCAACTTTGCATAAAATTTGATATTATGAAGCCATCATGTTTTTTTTGCTTGCCACTTCTTTTTAACCATTCCAATGGAGTTTTAGCTTGGACCTATTGATCTTGGTTTCCATCTCCAGGATTACTAAGCTCTCTTTGAAAAGACCTCTAGTCCTGTTTACAAGTAGTCCTTGAGTAGAGTTTTAATGAACTTCAAGTTGTAAGTTGTGATGGTCATAAAACAGGTCATCATGTGACCAGCCTGATTTAATGACCTTTTTTGTGGTGATCATTAAGTTAATTACCATTGTCGTTAAGTGAATCCACAATCATTAAGCAAATGCTGCAGTCATTAAGCAAACCTATTCATCGCTATGGGGCATTTTTGCTGAAAATCAGAAATAACGCCAGTTTTTGGCAAAAACGTAAATTGCGGTGACAATACTGCAGGATGCTACAAATGGCTGTAATTTTGATTCAGATCCCAAGTATCCAAAATGTAGTCATGTGACTGAAGGGGGATTTGGCTATCAGAACTTTGAAACGGGGTTGTAAGTACATTTGGGGGGAGTACATCATAACTTTGAATGGTTGCTAAATGACCGATTGTCAGGATTGGGCATAGAAATGTTTTATGAGTTGACACCGATTCTAAGTCAAGGGCTATCTGTATGCAAAGATCTCCAGGCTTAACTTCATTTATGTCTATGCTTTATGTGACCCATTCGTTGCATGAATACAAACATAGCTGCATTCTGGGTTTGGAGGCAAGTATGAGATGGGATATCCCAAAACTCTGTCTTAGGCCCAGTACTCTTCAGTATCTTTATCAATAATTTAGAAGAGGAGATAGAAGGGGAACTCATCAAATTTGCAGATGACACTAAGCTAGCAGGAATAGTCAACTCTCCAAAAGATAGACTGAAGATATAGAAGGATCTTGACAGACTTTAACACTGGACCCTATCTAAGAAAATGAAGTTCAATACTGAGAAAAATAAGATTCTATTTAGGCAAGAAAAACTAAATGCAGAGGCATAGAATAAGTGGTATATGGCTCAATAGTAGTAACTATGAGAGGGATCTTGGAATTCTAGTGTACAATAACTTAAATATGAGCCAGCAGAGGGCTGCAGCTGCCAAAAAAGCCAATGCAGTGCTAGGCTGCATTAACAGAGAGATAGAATCAAGATCACGTGAAATGTTAATACCACTTTATAATGCCTTGGTAAGATCACACTTGGAATATTGCATCCAGTTTTGGTCACCATAATATAAAAAAGATGGAGACTCTACAAAGAGTGCAGAGAAGAGCAACAAAGATGATTAGGGGACTGGAGGCTAAAACATATAAGAACAGTTGCTGGAATTGGGTATGTTCAGTTTAATTAAAAGAAGGACTGGGGCAACATGATGGCAGTGTTCCAATATCTCAGGGGCTGCCACAAAGAAGAGGGAGTCAAGCTATTTACCTGAAGGCAGGATAAGAAGCAATAGATGGATACTAATCAAGGAGAGAAGCAACCTAGAACCAAGGAAAAATTTCCTGACAGAAAAATTAATCAGTGGAAAACTTCCCTCCAGAAGTTGTGGGTGTGCCAACACTGGAGGTTTTTAAGAAGAGATTGGACAACCCTTTGTCTGAAATGATATAGGGTTTCTTGCTTGAGCAGGGGATTGGACTAGAAGACCTCCAAGGTCCCTTCCAACTTCTGTTATGCTCTTAATAATAAGATGATAGAAGATAGGTAAGCAAATTAGCATTTCCCTTTGTGGGTTTGTATCAAAGATATGTTTACACTTTCCATGTGGAACAGAATAGCCCAGTAAATCTATTGCTTCAATAGTCATTCAGATTTGTTAAACTCTGAACATGTGCAACCAAGTGCAATTGTACACATGAAGTTTCATTCATGGAGAGGACAGCCTGAAGGCATGTGGTATTTTTTATGTATGCAGGTTTAAAGTCATTGGTTTAGTTTGAACTGTTCTTGTAAAATGTAAGAAATGATTGGTTTAAAAAGTGCGGGAAAACCCTGCACTCTGATTGGCTGGCAACTGCGGCTGCTGGCTATAAGTAGCAGCCGCAGCCCAGCCAAGGTGGGTCCATTCTGAGCTGTAGTCACTAATAAACAAAGAGCTTGAAGCACTCCGCGTCTGCCTCTTCATGCAAACTTAACACTGGCAACGAAGGTGGGATCTCCTTGAAGAAGAAGGCAATGCGGAACAGAAGAAGAGAGAGATGGCTGCGCTGAACACCGCCCCAGCCCCTCGATCCGACGGCAGAAGACTGGGAGACGTATGCAGATCGTTTCCAAATGTATCTGGAAGGAAACGATCTTGCCAACATTTCAGAAGCGAAGAGGGCGGTCTTTCTCACGCACTGCAGTCCGGCAGTTTTCAAGATGGCGAAGGCATTGGCAGGAGCTGCAGACGTGAAGGTAATGGAATGGCCAGACTTAGAAAAGTTGTTAAGAGCCCATTACGCGCCACAAGTATCATGCCTCATTAAGAGACATGAGTTTTACCATTGGGATAAAGGGGAAAGCGAAAACGTAAACGACTTCGTGGCAAGTTTAAGAGACATTGGGGGTGCATGTGAATTTAATAATTTAGAAGAGGCCATGCACGATTGATTTGTTCTGGGCCTTAAAGACAAGGTGCTTCAGAGCAAGTTATTACTAAGACCTAAGATCATGCTGAAGGAAGCAATAGAAGAGGCCTCTTCAGCAGAAGCTACCAAGTCCTCAGCAGCAGCCATGAAGAAAATTAACAAGGCCACAAGCCATCCTGATGTGGAAAAGTCCACAATAACTCATTGTGAGCAAATAGATTCTGAGTCAGACTGTAGTGAGGTGGAGGAAGGAATTTATAGACTCAGAATGGAGTGGAAAAAGAAAGACCTGGGAAGAAAGAGGCAAGATTTCTACTGCAGTGGTTGTGGGGGAAGCCACCCCGCACTGAATGCAAGTTCCTAGATACCATCTGCCTCTGTTGTGAAAAAAAAGGACACTTAGCAAGAGTCTGCAAATCATCCAGAACTCCACCCAACAGAAGGAAGTTTCCTGACAAAGAATTCAAGCCCAACAACCTCAGTGAGAAAATGGGGCACAGCACAGAAGCAGAGGGGAAGAATGAAACTCATCAGACAGTAACTATTGGTCATTCTTCTTCTATCAATAACAGAAAAATGCATGTCAAGGTACTAATTGAAGGAAGGCCTTGCCAAATGGAAGTGGACTCAGGCTCTTATTTATCTATGGTGTCATGGGACACTATTCACAGACTACTCCCAAACATTCAGAAGAAGCATTTCAAGAAGCAAGCACTGACTCTTAAAGACTACCAAGGGAACAAGATTCCAGTAGTTGGAACAAGAGAATTCAACGTGAAGTTCAAAGGCCACACCAAACCCTTGCCCCATGGTGACCATCGTGGACAAGGATCGCCCAAGCTTGCTGGGACTTGAGTGGTTCAATCCACTAGGCATCGAGGTGACTGGCATCAATCACGTGAGCAACACTGAATGGGAGGAGGAGGCCTTGAAGTCTGAGTTTCCAGAGGTCTTCAGCGAAGGATTGGGCAAGTATATGGGGACCCCTATCATTTTCAATCTAGATCCCAAGGTGCCACCATTGCAAGCCCAGAAGGGTCCCATTTGCCTTAAAGGAAAAAATTGATGCACAATTAGATAAACTAATAGCTCAAGGAGTTTTAGAGCCCACTGACCACTCCAGGTGGGAGACACCCATAGTCACACCAGTCAAGACTGATGGGTCAGTGAGAATCTGTGGAGACTATAAGGGGACATTGAACCATGTGCTTCAACAGAGCGCATATATCAGTTCCAGTGGTGCATCATTTACTACATTCACTTGGCAGGGGTACAGTCTTTGCCAAATTGGATCTGGCCCAGGCATATCAACAATTAACAGTTGATGATGCCACTGGAGAGGCCCAAACCATTGTGACTCATAGAGGTGCTTTCAAATGTAAAGGTTACAGTTTGGAGTAAGCGTGGCACCAGGCATCTTCCAAAGCCTTAAGGAAAGGATGCTCCAAGGGCTGCCAGGGGTAGTACCTTACTTTGATGATGTGTTAATCTCTGCTGAAAATGACACTCAGTTACAAGAGAGACTCAGAGAAGTCCTTACCAGATTCAAAAAAGCGGGGTTAAAAGTCAAGGAAGAAAAATGCACTCTTAGAACTGACAAGGTTGAGTTCTTGGGCTATATGATTGACAAGCATGGTATCCACCCCACAGATGCCAAGGTTCAGGCAATCAAAGAAGCCCCTAGACCAAAATGTAAAACAGATTTGCAAGCCTTCCTTGGACTCATTAACTTTTATCACATGTTCCTACCTCAGAAGGCAACCATTGCAGAACCACTGCACAGATTATTAGACAAAAAGTCTGCGTGGGTCTGGGGCAGAAAAGAACAATCTGCATTTAACAATATTAAAAGACTAATCACGTCTGATGCTGTACTGATACAGTTCTCTGACAATTTGCCTGTTGTACTGACTTGTGATGCATCCCCTTTTGGAGTGGAGGGGGAGGTTTGAGCCACAGGCTTCCAAGCGGGAGGGAAGCTCCTATTGCATTTTACTCTCGCACCTTGACCAAAGCAGAGAGGAACTACAGCCAACTGGACAAGGAAGCCTTGGCAATTGTTGCAGCTGTCAAGAAATTCCATGAGTATTTATATGGGAGAACATTTACCATTGTCACAGATCACAAACCTCTGTTAGGCATTGTGGCAGGAGACAAACCTACACCACTATCCTGTCACCAAGAATGCTGAGGTGGACTGAATTTCTTGCTGCTTATTCATACAAACTCATCCACAGGCCTGGCAAAGACATTGGGCATGCAGATGCTTTGAGTCGCTGCCCACTTCCTTCTCACACTGAGGACTTTGCTCCTGAGACTTACACCTTTTTCCTAGAAACTGTTGCCAAGCTTCCAGTACACGCTGCTGAAATTGCCAGAGAGACTGCCAAAGACACTGTATTGGCTCCTGTTATAGGCTGGATTAAGAAAGGTTGGCCTCTTCAAGATCTACCTCAACTTGCCCAACCTTTTAAATCCAGGCAAACTGAATTATCTCTATTAAGAGGATGTATTTTGTGGGGTAACAGGGTGGTTATTCCTGCAAAACTGCAGAAAGAGGTTTTGGAAATGTTACATGAGGGTCATCCGGGAATTGTCAGAATGAAGGGATTGGCCAGGAGTTATGTATGGTGGCCAGGTATTGAGAAAATGGTTGAAAACCGGGTTGCATCTTGTCCCAACTGTCAGGTAGTCAGGCCTGCCCCACCTCTTGCCCCCAAACAGGAATGGGAATGTCCTAGGGGCCCATGGTCTAGGATTCACATTGATTTCACAGGCCCTACCAGAGGGCACACTTTCCTTATTATAGTTGATGCATATTCCAAATGGCTAGAGGTTATCCACCACAACTGAATCTGTCATCAAACAGCTTAAAAAGCTTTTTGTAACTCACGGGTTACCTGATGTGCTTGTTTCTGACAATGGCCCTCAATTTACATCCAACCTTTTTGAATCATATCTAGCACAACAGGGTATCAGACATGCCCTGACAGCCCCTGGGCATCCTTCGGCTAACGGCCGGGCTGAACGTATGGTACGATTTACCAAGGAAAAACTTCAGCAATTGGGTCCAGGGGATATCACTGAGAGAGTTGAAAAACTTCTCAGTGTTCAGCATATCACTCCCAACCTCAACTAATTTGTCCCCAGCTGAATTGTTGATGGGTAGGAAACTCAGGTCTCCCTTTGATCGCCTTCATCCCACTTACGCATCCAATGCACCACTAGATTCCACTAGCAAAATTCGCATTCACTGTGGGTGATTCTGTTTATGCTAAGAACCTTATGGGTGAACCAGTATGGATTCCTGCTGAGATAACCCAAATCACAGGCCCCAGGTCTTACAGGGTACAAACAGAGGATGGTGTCCTCTGGAGCAGGCACATTGATCAGTTAAGATCCAGATTGCCTCAGGAGCATCGCTTTGCTCCTCTCTGGTTCCCATACCTACTGCCTCTTCTAGGGGAAGGGGAGGATCATGAGTGTAATGAACAAGCAAGAATCAACCGCATGTGTAACGAGCTAACACGACAGGAACCATCCCACAACCTGTCACAATACCAACAACCATTTTCACAAATGGAAGATTGCACATCATTACCTGATTTAGGTGCTGACGTTGGGTTGGAGATGGATTGGGAGGAGAGACCAGGTTGTAGTAACCAAACAAGTTCTACCATTACTACAAGTCCTAGTAAGGAAATGTCAGCAGACACATTTCCTCCCTCACAAGGTGAGAACCTTAAAACAACTGAACCACGTAGGTCTCAACGTACACGTAAGAGCCCCACCTATTTAAAAGAATACATTAGATAGGCTGGGGTTTGAGTATGGACTGAACCTAGTGGGGAGGGGTGTTATGTATGCAGGTTTAAAGTCATTGGTTTAGTTTGAACTGTTCTTGTAAAATGTAAGAAATGATTGGTTTAAAAAGTGCAGGAAAACCCTGCACTCTGATTGGCTGGCAACTGCGGCTGCTGGCTATAAGTAGCAGCCGCAGCCCAGCCAAAGTGGGTCCGTTCTGAGCTGTAGTCACTAATAAACAAAGAGCTTGAAGCACTCCACATCTGTCTCTTCATGCAAACTTAACAGTATTTAACTATCCAACAGCTTGGAGCAGGACAGAGGGTTAAGACAACAGAGAGACACCTTGGATTGTCTTCTGACAAACATGTTTGGCAAAGAGTAATGTATTTGTAATACTTTTATGAGAGTCAGGCCAGAAGGTAATATGAAAACAAAAAAGAGCACATCTAACCAATTCTTTTAATTACGTGGATTATATCTGGGGAGAAAACTACCAGGATTTGATGGGTCCTTGGTGCTTTCTAACCTTGGTTGTTTTCTTTTATCATAATGAGGTTACCGAGTTTGGATAATGAAACTGCAGGGTCCCCTCATTTCAATCCTGAGTTATAAATATTCTCCCTTATCCCTATCAAAGAGCAGCCACAGCAATTATTTTGTTTGTGGTATATTTTGAATTCCAAAAGCCAATATCTAACCAAATAAGATTCTACACTGTCTCAAAAAGCCTGCTGAAGAAGGGACTAAAAAAGGGGTCAGTAGGAAACTCAGCTCTTCTTCCTTCCTTTCCAGGGGTTTAAAGAGTAATTCAGGTGACATCTAGTCCATTCCCTGCTGATGAACAACTCCATGTTAGTCAAAGTATTGTCACAAATTTAGGCTTTAGTTAGTCAGAGAGTAATATTATGAAGTTGTATTATGTGGCCATAGACTGAGAGTTGAATTACAGCACAGTACTTTGCTCATAATTTTAGAAATAGTAAGAACAAAAGGAAAATACAAGAATACATTAGCTTCAAATTGGATTATTTTCAGTAGTTATTTGGAGCATGATATTTGCACTGATGGCTGTCTAGTGAGAGATGTTGGTTACTCTCCATGGGTTAATTTATATCTCCAAAACATGAGCATTCATTTTATAGTCTCTTTTGTATATGCAAAACAGTTAAAGAGTTACTTCACTGTCAATACATAATGTTGACTTAAATATACAGTGACACTTCAAAAATGCTCTTGGAATGAATAAAACATGTTGTCTGTTTCAATATATAATCCTAATCATTCGGTTTCATTTTATGCACCCACCATCATCCTGATGATGAATTCTGCCTCAGTTATTCAATTTATTTCAATAAGTTGCAAAAAATTGTTTTCATGGTAAGCTGCTTCTTGCTCTTGGACTTGACTACCTAATTTTGAAAGAGGATATGGGAAAAACAATACAGATAAAAGTGCAAAATGATGTGATACATTTGCTAAAATCCATATAAGTAAGTTTTTGGTAATATTATTAAATGGGGGAGGGGGAGAAACCAAGACACAGCACATCTTGTTCTTTCAGTAAGCTACAAAAATATTTTTCCTTTACATAACTGTCAGAAGTGCAAAAGTGGGAAACACTCTGGAGGTTAGTTAGTAAGTAAGTAGGAAGGAATGTAGAGCTGACCTTTGGGATAGTGAATGGATGGACAAGTAGTGGTGGTAGGACTTTGAGAAAGATAGCTTAGTCCTGAGAATGAGGAAAGTGTGAGAAAGCAATTCAAGAGAACCCCACCTTGATTTTGTTAGGTATAAGATGGGACACAGTAACATGGACAGGCTTTCAAGACTGATGTCAATATTTCAAGATAGGCCAGAGCAAAAAGAGATGTGACAGGGATTCCAGGAATGTTCTTTATTATAGTAAAGTAGAATAACAGAGTCTTGAAAAAGCCTGATTAGAGCAACAGCAGTGGCAAAAAAGCTGAATGAATAGCTGGGTTGGAGTCCATGACAAATAAGACCTCATTGAAGAGTAGGACTGTTAGATGCTTGGTGGTAGCTACCTAACTGGCTCATTAGCTAAGGATAGTTCTCAGAGAAGCAACAGCTGGAATGGAATTCATTGCCACTAAAGATCTGTAATGCCCATAGGTACCCAATATTCTGAAAAGTCTTGTAATCTTTCTTTCAGCTACAGTTAAAATCTGGCTGGTAATAACTTACATAATCACAAGTTTATGGCATAAAAATTGTATTAATCCCCAAGATACCAAAAGACTTTTCCAGTATCTCTGAAAAGAACTAGGTTCTCTAAGTATTAGAGAGAACTAGCCTCTCTAATACATAATGATATGGGGATTTATAAATAATCTAAGAAAGCAATTCTGAATGAGACTTTTCCCAGAATAGTTGCATCTCGGTTTTCCAATGTAAATGTATTTGCCACTGAGATGTGTGTTTTCTCTTGAGATCACTGTCATTTCAGCCTTTCACTGATTAAACCCCTGACTAATTTGTATCATATCTGGCTTATTAGAGACTACATCCTACTAATGTTTCAAATATATAAATTTTGGGACAGCTTAAGGGAAAAATCCTCTACAGAGCACTGCATTCTCTACATTGCCTTTCCTTTAACTATTATTTATTTAGATTACTTAATCACCTTCCCACAAGAAGTTTATTAGGACATCTCGCAGAGTAGAAATCAGGAAATTAAAATCAGTAAAATGCAACAGTTAAGGCACCAGTTAAAATGAAAGCAAGTTAAAGACATTTTAAAAAGTTAAAACAAATAATGCTGTGAGATGATTGACAAGGACTGAGAATGAAGACTTTGCCTGTTGCTGGAAATCCATTAGGTTAGACATCCAGCGCATCTTCTCTGGGAGGCTTGCAACTATATAGTGAAAATAGGAAAAATTGTCTCCCAATCAGTCATGCGACATTCCAGATATTACACTCCCTTTTGTACTGTAATAACTACAGGCTGCAAATCCAGCCTGGGAAAACGTGAATTAAAGAGATAAACAATTACAGTTGCATGCAATTTGGAGGAGGAGAGGAAGTTAAAAGGAGGAAAGGTGCAGGCAGAAAAGAGAATTAATTTGCTGCAGAGTAGCTGGAGATGTGGAAGAAAACAAGAAAACTAGTGAACCATTAAAAGTTTAGACAATTTTAGTTATGTCCAAGTTCACTAAACAGTTCCAGGACAGTATGAAATCAGACCACACAAGAAAGAAGATAGACAGCAGGCTAGGGACGTATCTATTCTGTCCCTGCACAAACTGGATGGTGAACATTCGGAGGCAACAATATTCAGCTAGCTAAGAGATTGCTGGCAAAGCATAATTAACGCCCTTGATTAACTCTAATTAGAGAAGTTGGAGATAGCTGCATACACATCACAGTCACAAGTTAAAGCTAAACACACAGCAGCCCAGAAATCAGGGAATCGTGAATTACTACTTTTGTGGTATGTTAATCTTTTTATGACAGAATCAGTAAGGGAAGAAAGAGAAGGGGAAAAATAGATGTTTTAACCACTTACAGGATTAGCCCAGCCCAATATAAAGGGAAAGAAATGTTTTCCAACATAAGCCTGAGTTAAATTCAAATAGAGAAGGAAACATCACCAAAAGATTCTGGTTTGCTGGACTTAACGAACCTCAAGTACCTAACAGGGTGTGCTTGTGGCATGATTCAGGATCTCCTTGGCAATGGTATTTCACAATTAAAAAGGTCCACTTAACCCTATCCTATCTGATAGGGGTAGTCAGAAAATGGTCTCTCATCAAAAGAAAGAGACAGTTCTTTACATGCCAAGACTTGAAGTTCTTAAGGGTTTTAAAGGTGAAACAAGCACTGAATTGTGTTTATAATTAGACTAGGAGTAGTGAAGTTAATAACGTATTGGTGTAATATGCATGTCAACTTCTAAGATGCAATGCTACATTGCTTTGTGCTAAATGAGAATCGAGTATGGTATATAAGAGGTTTCCAGTCAATTATGATAATTGCCTTGATGGTTTTGGTGAGAAAATAGCATCATGTAGATTAGTAACTTTTACAACGTAGAATGTTTTTTTTTTTTTTTTTAATTACATTTATATGCGCCCTTCTCCGAAGACTCAGGGCGCTTACAAGCACAATCCAATGTGCTCAGCAATAGCCTTCATTCCATTGTATATGCCTGCTTATTACTAAACGGCATTTTTACAAGGTCAGCTAATTGCCCCCAACAATCTTGGGTCCTCAATTTACCTACCCCGAGAGGATGGAAGGCTGAGTCAACCTTGAGCCTGGTGGGATTCGAGCCTACAGTAGTTGTAGACAGCTGGATCTTAAGAGCAGGCATTTACAGCCTGAGCCACCAAAGCTCTGTAAAGATAAGAATGTAAAATATGCTGCAAAATAAAAATGGAAAAAAGTCAATTCAATTTCTAGAAAGTCTACATGTGTTTTAAAATTTAAAAAGTTTTAAAATTTCAAGACTGTATCATCCACTAGGAACTTTAATAAATATAAAAATTGGACACTGAGCTACAGTGTGTGAATTATAAAGGCATGCCATTAATAAGTATGGTACTGGAACATTTTAGATGGAGCTAAAATTTGCCTTTTAAACACATTAATGGTTTATTTCACTAAACCTTTTAATATGAATATCCTATGAACTTCCAAAGAAAGATATTCCAGATATTCATCCATATTACAGATCTATTTCTATTTTTCTGTATTTAAGTACCTGGTTTTTCTGTACGTGCATCCTTCTTGTTGATATTTTCACTTCTAATGCCTCAATAATATTTCATAAGGAATTGTCCTTTGTATGTGTGGAAATATCAAATAAAACTTCTGCTAATGCATTTGGGAAATAAAATTGATCTTTCTTAAGTTCATATAACCCCCTAAAGAATCTTTTCTTATTAAATTAAAATTAATTTTCATGACCACAGGAATATGTCAAAGAATTTACCTCATGAAGCTTAATAAAGTTCCTTTTCTTTTTATTAAAGAATGAAACAAAAAGGCAACTATAGATCCAAAATCATAAACAAAAGCAAATAAAAATAATAAAACCAAGACTATAATTATACATACACATGTAATCTTAAGGAACTACACAAGCATTTAAAATGTTACTAATTATTTAAATATAAATACATTTATAAATATTGAACATAGTTTTTCAATATGTACCATAATATTTGTACAAAGAATTATATTAGGATAAGCATTGTTAATACAATAGTAAATGTATACTACTGTAGATTGAAGTAAATCTGCAGTATACTTTATTAAGATTTTTCAACACTCTTTTAATTTTTCAGTCATATCAGTTTTCCATCCTGATCTAATCAAAGATGTATTTTCATTTTCTAGTGTTTTGCCACAATAAACTTGACAGGTAACAACAGGAATTGGGTCAATTTGTTATGTTAGATCAATTTATATGTTTTAGGGGATAATGATCGATACATCGATTGCAGGATTCATTTTCTAAGATTGATGGATTTTAATGGCAATTTTCTTCAAAAATTGACAGCCTAAAGAACTAAGAAGCTTATTATGTATCAATTTGTCTGCAGGTCCCCTAATGCCGAATAGAAAGTTTACAATTTCTATTGTGTCCTTTCAGTAGGTTATACTGCAATCTAAGCAATTCTACATCATGAAGAGTTCTAATGAGAATCAATGTGTTCAGATCTTAATTTATATAACTTTGACAGATTCTTTTACTATTAAAAAAAAGTAGATGTACACTTTGTTCAAATGTTGTTAAGGTCAAAACTGGTAAGGTTTAAAGATCTGATGAAGGAATTTTGAAGTTAACTCATTTGAAACTGGGTGGAGTCTTGTGTCCCAAAGGTGCTTTTCAAAAGGCAGTGGCATTTTGTTTTTCCTTGAAGACATTGCACTTCTCATCCAGAATTTCTGCAGAACTGAAGAAGCTTTTTGGATGAGAAGTGAAATGTCTTCAAGGAAAAAAAACAAAGAAAGTACTGCTGCCTTTTGAAAAGCACCTTTGGCACCACCATGACCTGGATGACTGAGAATTTCCATAGACATTGGGTCTTGTGACTTCTCCTTTTGCAAAATATCCTGCAGCAACATAGTTTCCTTCAATAATTAAATACTTAATCTTTTTTAAAAATCCTCTATATTCTCATACCTTGATTGAACAAAGGTATTCTCATGCTTTGAAAAACAGTGATAAAGAGATAGGAAAAGGGACCCCCCCCCAAAAAAATAAACAACCAAAACTTTCATCCTCTCCAAGCTTTTAAATTAAGTTGTTCATATTAATTAAAAAAGAATTCTTTGTTGGCAGGAGGCAGCTTCAAAGAATAAATGTATTAAGAACAACTCATATCAAATCTATTTGTCTTTTTTGACAGATCAATCTAGTTGGTATGGTAATATGGTAAACAATATATACGTAAACTTCAGCAAAACATTCGATAAATTTTCCATAAAAACCTAGTAGAGAAGATGGAAAAATATGGGCTGGATTACACTACCATTAAATGAGTTAAGATGATTTAGATAAAAGAAAAAGAAATGTGGATGGCAAGAAATGGAGCACAACACTGAGGAGAAAGATCATGCTTTATTGGAAGTAATGATCATTGGGTTCAAAGAAAGAAGAGGAACAAGAACAAACAAGATCAAGTGAGGTACTAATACCACTCTATAAAGCCTTGGTAAGATCACACCTAGAGTACTGCATCCAATTTTGGTCACACACTATTAAAAAGATATTGAGACTCTAGAAAAAGTGCAGAGAAGAGTAATCAGGATGATTCGGGGACTGTAGGCTAAATCATGAAAAACGGTTACAGAAACTGGGCATGGCTAGTCTAGTGAAGAGAAGGACCAGGGGAGACCTGATAGCAGTGTCCCAATATTTGAGGGGCTGCTGCACAGAAGAAGGGGTCAAGCTATTTTCCAAGGCACCTGAAGGCCAGTCAAGGAACAATGGATGGAAACTGAACAAGGAGAGATTTAACTGGAAATAAGGAGAAATGTTCTGACAGTGAGAGCAATCAACCAGTGGAACAGCTTGCCTTCGGAAGTTGTGGGACTGGGAGCTTCATCACTGGAGGCTTTCAAGAAGAGATTGGACTGCCATTTGTCAAAAATGTTGAGGGACTCTTGGGCAGGGGGGGTGGGCTGGACTAGATGATTTGCAAAGTCCCTTCCAACTCTGTTCATCTGTAATCTGTAAGAAGTTGTGACCTGGGGAGCAGGGAATTTTAAGACTTTGACTGCACCTTTTTAAAAGAAGGAACAGCACTGAAATGCTCTGTTCCCATGTTAACAAGCAGGGGAACATTAGATTAGACACCTGTCCTCAATTTAGAATGGAATGTCTGCAGTTTTCTACCCAGATAAATTGTTGCAATTATTTTATTAGGCCTGCTGCTGGGCATTTGTGAAACATTTCTGTCTTTTCTTTGTTGCATCAAGGTGTGTCTTTTCTTCCTGCCTGGAAAGATTAAGGGGACTTTGTTTTAGGGCAGTAATAGTTTTTTCAAGTTTGATGGGATTATATAAAGGAGGGGTGGTATGACTATCCTTGACTTGGATTTTGTTCATGAAGTTCTATGAGTTATCCTCCAGTTTTAGTTTGCCAGAAAAGAAAAAGAAAAACACCCCCCCACACACACATACACACCCAATGTTCTAGGCCACAACAACAAAAATACAGTGACAAGACCAACATAAGTCATTGTCTCCTCTACACTGTGTTGGCTTTAGAATACTGAAATGTGTGTTCACTTCTAAGCTTCTAAGCTTTAAGAAGGTTATGGATAAACTGGAGGTGTCCAGAGGAAAAGCAACTAAAAGGATTAGGGGGCTGGAAGGAATAGATTTAGGATGAACATTGAAGATATTCTAAAAGCCAGTGCGGGATAGCAGCTAAAGGAATGAACTGGCAATGGAGAGGCACAGGTTAAATACATCCTCATCCACAAAAACTCATTGACTGACTTTCATTCAATCACTGTCATTCAGTCTAACCTACCTCAAGAGTTGCTATGGGGGTGTGTGTGAGCCAAGAGAGCACTATGTACACTGCCTTGGGTTCCTTAATAAAAGGCCAGATATAAATGCAACACATAATTAAAAAGAAACCTAGTGAAGACTGCAGGAAGTATGATAGCTCTCCTCAAGTGCAGGAAAGATTATTTTGTGAAGACAGGGTTATACTTGCTCAATGTTGTTCCGAAAAAATAAGAAACAAATAATAGATTTAATTGATAAGGGAGCAACTTTTACTTGGACATCAAGAAAAAGTTTCTTACAGTAAGAGTTGTTCAGCTGCCTTGGCAGATGATGATTGCATGGTCAGCCTTCCCAGCCGGGAAACATGAGCTATTTATTGTAAGGCTACATTAACAGAATCTTGCAAGTCTAAAAGTGCAAATCTCCCACTGTCTTTTTTACAGTTTGATAAGTCAGGGAGGATATTTTCTGAGTTTCTTTCTCTGCCTTTTTGAAGCTGTGAGTCTCCCCTCATTCTTATCTGATCATTTCCCTAGCCAGCATCTCTTCCTCATCACAGGTATTTATGATCAAGCTGGATGTTATCTGTCAGGGATGCAGTCATAGTGGATAGCTGCACTGGGCAGGGAGTTAGATAAAATTATCCTTAAGATTCCTTCCATTCCTTATGGGGTGGTCTCTGAGTTTGCTTGTTTTCTTGCAGATGTTTCATTACCCAAACTAGGTAACAGCCACGGTAGTGCAATGGTTTGAATGCAGTACAGCAGGCTACTTTTGCTGATCACTGGCTGCCAGCAGTTTGGCAGTTCGGGTCTCACCGGCTCAAGGTTGACTCAGCCTTCCATCCTTCCAAGGTCGGTAAAATGAGGACCCAGATTGTTGGGGGCAATAGGCTGACTCTGTAAACTGCTTAAAGAGGGCTGTACAAACACTGTGACGTGGTATATAAGTCTAAATAATATTGCTATTACTAACATCATCAATACTAGTAAGGAGCGCAGTTTGCTGTCAGTTTATATTCTACTGGCTTGCTCTTTAGTGTTGGTGGGGGTGGGTTGAATGGTCAAAGACTTTTTGATAAAGTTGCCTGGATATCCATTTTGTTGGAATATGTTGTGTAGATGAGGTGCTCTCTGAGCTTGCTGTTGTATAGATGCTCCATTTCCTTTTCCTGCTCTTCCGGGTTGCTGCAGTGTGTTTGGGCTCGTTTAAATGAAGTTTTTATGCAGCGTCTCTTGTGGGAGGTTGGGTTGTTGCTTTGGTAGTGGAGCATCTGGTTAGTATGGGTGGTTTTCTTATAGACTTGTATTTCTAGCTTGCCATTATAGTCTCTGCTGATCAGGATGTCCAGGAAGGGTAGCGAATTGTTGTTGTCTTCTTCTCTAGTAAAATGCTTTCCTTTAAAAATGTTGTTGAGTATTCTCTAATTGGTTCTCTTGACAGCAAACTGCACTCTTTACTAGCACTGATGATGTTACCTAGCTTGGGTAATGTTACCTAGCTTGGGTAATTCTAGTTTAATCTTTATTTTAATTTTTGTACTGTATGTTTTTATTGCCCTGTAAACCGCCCTGAGTCCCTTTGGGAGAAGGCCGGTATATAAAACTAATAAAACTAAACTAAACTAATGAAAAGTCTGCAAGAAAACAAACAAGCTCAGAGTACTAAGGACCCCTTATGTCAGCCTTGAGCTACAAATATTCTCCTTTATATTAGTTCCATCCTTTATATTTTATGAATTTCTTAATATTAGAGGAGCAGTGGCATCCTAACCAAGAAAGAGTTCACTGTAACGCAACTCATACTCACTGAATTCATTAATAATATTAATAGATCCTGTTACCATATTCTCTAAAGGGAAGATAATCCTTAAATTAAGATAATCCTCCCATGGGTGAACAAGAAATGTTATAAACCCAGTAAAAATTCCTAGGCAATGCTTTCTTAATCTATCAACCTAGGTTTGATGATTCTGGCTGAACATACCATCTGTTCCTCAACAAGTGCATGCTTGAAACATGTATATATCTCCAGATACTAAATGTGTATACATAGAAACCTACCTAGCCACACTACAGAATAATGGCAGGCCAGAACAAAAAATATTTATTAACTGATTACTTATCTACAAATATCAACCAATTGTTTTCACAGTTGAGTCAAGGAAAGAGAGAGAAATAAAACTGGATGGAATTGAGGCAAGACAAGGAGGAAAGCAAAGGGACAGAAGCCTTACAATGTCAACTTTACAGGTAATTTAGCTCCACCAAACTCAGGCAAATCTTCAGGCTAATGTCTAAAACCATCCAAACTTTTATAAAAATGGTATCTTCAGCCCCTTGCAACTTTGCCCATCTGGGAAAAGATCCTATCCAGGAAGGGCAATGTTTGAATGGCATCAACTTATTTCCTATTTGGTATGCTCTGTAAATTTCCGTCAGAGTTTGCTTACATTGCAGTTTGCATAATTATTGATTTTAATCATTGTGCATACATGGGAAAAAACATCTTTACATATAGAGAGCCAAGTAGTACGCAATAGAATCAGGACTGTTAAAACATTAATGGGATTTGAGGAAGAATGACCATTTTATCATGGTCCTACTAAGCCATGATAATGAAAAATGTCGCCATGATTTAAGTTCCATTTTAATCCTGAGCAGAGGATCATATTACTGTATGTTACTTTAACTGGTGCTAATCCTTTAGAATACTCTCTTCTCCATATCTAACCCAGTTGGAGTTCTGTATTTTTTCCTCTTTCTGTAATTCTTATTGCTAGTAATTAACAGTGGATTATTTGTCCAACTTCTAAACCTGCTGCTATACGAAATCTAAATGCAAGCCTAGAAGCCCAAGGAAGGAGGCATCTGCCAGGGATGAGTGGCAGGAGCCAAACTTGCAATCCTTTCTTGTCAACTGACTCTCTACCATTTATTTTTATTATCCTGATTTGCCAAGACAATATTTTATTCTGTTCTAATCCTTTATTGGACTTCCAATCTACTAAACTTATTTTCACTTTTTAAATTCTGAAGCCACAAGTTGGGCCCAATAATATGTATATTCCTCACAATACAGCTACTTTCCAATTACTTTTGACCTTTTGATGTGTGTGTGTTTTTAATCCTAGAATTATGATTCCCAGTTTGCAGCACCCAAGTTCCTTTTATAAATCAGATGAAGAAAGGGGAAAATCTGAATAAGCCTATCTGTTGGAGAAAGATAAACAATGTTGCAAAAGCAAGTAAATCTGGGCTTTATTATTGCCTTTGGGAAAACTTCCATAATGAAAATATAAACACAGATGTTAAAAGTGGAAGGGCAGAATAAGTTATTACTGGTATATTATTTAGTGAGTTAACATTTGAAATTATGTATTTCTAAAAGCATTGTTACTCTGAAAATATAGTGGTCGTGCTTGCCCTAAGGCAAGTCTGAGGTAGTTATCTTAAAATAGCGTCTGTTCCTCTTTGTGGAAGAACAATGCATTCATAGCTAGGCAGAGAATTTGTCATCCTCCAGAGAGAAATGGGCTAGATTCCAGTTTCCCTATCTGCCATGCTGGGTGGGCTGAGAGGACTACACCATCTATGCTATTCAGGTAGTCTTTGACCATAACTGCGATCAAAACCTCCATCACTAAATGATGTGGTCCATAAGTGAGATGTGCCTGACTTTACAACTTTGTTTGCTGTGGTCATTAAATGAATCACCACAGTCATTAAGTAAATCTGGCTTCCCCCATTGACTTTCCTTGTTGGAAGCCTCCTGAGAAGATTGCAAATGGTGAGCACGTGATTCTGGGACACTGCAGCTGTCATAAATACATCACATGTTGCCAAAATTTTGGACATGTAACCCTGGTGATGTTGTGATGGTCATAAGTGTGAGGACTGGTCATAAGCCACTTTTTTCAGCATCATAATTTTAAAGAGTTATTAAATGAATGGTCATAAGTCAAGGGCTATTAGTACACCCAGTAGACCTCCAGAAACTATATCTTCTCCTAGTAGACCTTCACTCAGTCCTCAACAAAGCCAGCAATGATGGGTGAAAATTAAGAAGATGAAGTGAAATAGAAATGAGGATACCAAGAAACAGTTGAATTGGGCAGGGATATATGGGGGTAACCTTTAATTTGACCAGCAACACAATTTGAATATTTAGGGAGCAACTTGGAGATGATAAAGGATGGTTAAACAATCTTGACCCATAGAGGAGAGGAGAGGAGAGGAGAGGACAGGAGAGGACAGGACAGGATCTTCCTAGGAATTGGTAGGAATCTGTTTCACAAATAAGGAACATGGAAGATTTAGAGAAGACAGTGGAAAGCAGCTATAATGGCACAACCTTTCTCAACTTAGAGCATCTAAATGAAGCCAAACTAAACTTTGTTTGTGGGGATTATGGAAAATCACATTCTCAATTTTCTTCAATGTTTCAAGTTGGCTGCTGTTTTCTGAGGCAGGATGAAAATTTATTTTGTCCATAATCATAAGGGAAAGCTCTGGAAAATAATCAAATTGAATGCAGTGACCTAGAGAAATATTAATTATTCTTATCATTAGATCAGAGGTAGCATGCAGATGGTGCATGCAGGAAGCCCCATCTTAATTCCTAGTACTTCCAGTTAATGGATTTCTTGTACAAGAAAACTATCTGTGACACAGAAGAGCTGAGCACTGTGAGAGCAGCAACTACAACTAGAAATTGATCTGATTCAATGTAAAACTCAATTTCTTACTTTCAAAGTAACAAATACATAACTTAGAAAAGTTCTCCAATAAAAAAAAGAAAATATTGATGTGAGTGGATAAGATTTTTTTCCCTGTGTTCCACTCCTGCAGCTTCAGGAGTTTGTTTTAGTTTTATTGGAGAATGCAGAAAGGAGAATACAAAAATTTGCCATCAATTCATTTAAGAAAAAAAGGCTTAAATAGATTTAAACAACTTCATACCACAAAATAGTTGTAAATTATTTTTTAGTGTGTGGCTGATCTTGTTAAACACCTCTGCCTACCCTACTTTCTACCAATGGGGCAACAATCCATATTGCAATGGCTCTGTTTCATGCCATCAAATATCCTATAGACAGGGGTGGGATTCTACCTGGTCAGACCAGTTATATAGAACCAGTTGTTACGATTCTGTGCAGTTCAGAGAACCAGCAAATTGGGCTACTGGCTGGCCCCGCCCACTCACTCCTTACCTGGCATGTGCACCATCAACCTTTCCTGCGTTGTGCCTTCGCCTAATTTTTCGTAGGTTGCTGTTTTTCCCCACCCACCCCCCAACCATCACCTATGCCGGGAGATTTAGATTAGCTAGAAAGCAGATGGTTGGATTTGTTGCTTTCTAGCTAATCTAAAAGCAGAGCTGAATCTTCCTTAGGACTGAAGCTTGTATTTTTTCAGTGCAGACTCAGGTAGCAGACTGCAGAAAGATAGATCTCTGAGTGAATCTGTAATTCTGTGAGCAACTCAATCTGCCTGCCTGTTTTGCCTGATTTTGGGTAGAAGTTGCTCTTTTTTTATTAAAAAAAATCAATATTTACATAAATATTTACAATATTTACATACAAGCCATGCCCAGCCAGTCACATGACCACCAAGCCACACCCACAAATTAGGCCACGTCCACAGAACCAGTTGTTAAAAAATTTGAATCCCACCTCTGCCTATAGACCAGTGGTTCTCAAACATTTTCACTTCAGAAACCCCTTTACATTCTTAAAATGATTAAGGGCCCCAAAGAAGTCAAAGTTTATGTGGGTTATATCTATCAATAGGTTATGTAGTAGAAATTAAAATTGAGAAACGTTAAAATATTTATTTCACTCCATGAACCCACTGAAAGGGCCTTGGAGCCTTCTCCCCATCATTCAGTCAGAATTGAAAAAGGTTCTTGGATGAGAAGTGACAACATCTTCAAAGAGAAAACAACAACAAAGAAAATCCAGTTGACTTTTGGAAAGCACCTTTGGGATAAGTTTCTCTTCTTAAGGGGCTGCAATTAATTCATAAGTCTTCAGAACAGATGAAGTTAAAACGATTACCGACAACATAAATTATCTTCCGTACAAGTTGATTTAGTATTTCCTGTTGGTACAAAGTTAATTTTTCGGAACATGATTGCCCATTATCTTAAAGAATATGAGGGTAATGTATTGTAACAAACAATTCTGGCTTTTTCATAACTGACATTGAATTTCAGCAGCGAAATTATCAATTTTGAATGGGGGAGGACAGAATCATCAATATTTTCCAACCTAATCTGCTTAAAGAAGAGGAATATAAAAATCAATACATGAAATTTAACCGTTATTATCCTATCGCTCATAAGATAAAGATAGATGATAGCCTATTTCCTTTTGTTTCTTCATGTAAGCTGCTTCTCTTTGGAGCTTGTTATGAAATATGGAACTTAGTTACTCTCTATGGAGATTCTCAGTCATCCAGGTCATGGTTATATCCCAAAGGTGCTTTTTCAAGACGCAACTGGACTTTCTGGTTCTCCTCTGAAGACGTTTCACTTCTCCTCCAAGAAGATTCTTCAGCTCTCACTGGATGGTAAGGAATGTCAGAGCTGAAGAAGCTTCTTGGATGAGAAGCGAAATGTCTTCAAAGAAAAACCAGAAAGTCCAGTTGCCTCTTGAAAAAAAACCCTTTGGATTAAGTGGTTACTGAATCTCTGATTTTGGCACATACTGCTATTCACCTGGTAGGGAACAAGGGGGGAGATGTTACTTTCTATGCTTGGGCTGGGAAAGGGAAGTGAAAAGAAAGAGCAGATGGCTTAAAAAGAAACATATAGGGAAGAAAACAGTGATTAAACTTACCGTGACAGTTTTGGAAAACGCTGTTCTTTTTAGCTCTGTAAGTAGGAGAAGTTTATGGAACATGGTGGCATTTCTCTTCTCAGGAATGCCACCGGAGCAGACTTCTCTACTGAATGCTAGCAAGTATTTATCAGCACTAGCAAGTAACTTACACATTGCCAAGCTTTATTTGTGCCTATCACATCTAATTCATTAACTTCATACTTTGCCCACCTCTGAGACACATGAAGACTGCAATTTCAGAATTCCTTAGCTGAGATTATGCAGCCCCCCAATCTATGGAAAACACTGGTTTTACTAGGGCCAATTTGGGACTTTCAGCACATTTGTTCCTCATAATGAACTTCTTAATGTGGTGATTATTATCTGCTTTTTAGTGCATGAGTTTTCATCAGTTTTTCCTCATTAAACTGCTCCATATTTAAATAGTGGCTGTGCTGTCAATGTGCCTGACCTTGAAAGGGAAGCAAGCGCGAAAGACGGGGAAAAGGAAGAGGGAGCCCAGAGCATTAAAAATTTAGGCATGCAGAGAACATGATTCCTGAAAGGCAGGGATGTGGTAGAGTCTGGGAAAACATGACCTGCATGCCAAGGGAAAGGCTTCATGACTTACTGATGAAGGGAGAGGCATTTGCTGAAAGGGGCAGAAGACAGTGAAAAAAAATTCTTTTGACATACCTTGTCGGTGTAGACGAAGAAGAGAATCACCACCGTGAGCTCCAGCACAAATATAATTAACAGCATGATAAAAAACTGTCAAGAGAAGAGGGAGTGGGAGAGAAACAAAAGTCCAGAAACATCAAAATCTGGTTTGTCTTCCTGACACCGAGCAACACATATAAAAGGACTGGGCTCCTGGCTAGCTTTGGTTGGGGTCTGTGTAGTACCGCTTTAAATGCAAGGGGAGGATCCACTACTCGGATGTTCTTCCGCACAGGAAAACTAGGGTGTCAAAGAGAAGGCTAGAGTACAGCATTTTCTCTTGCCACACCATATTGTAAGTGGAGAGAACACTTTTAAACACAGTAGCATCCAGTGATTTGATCCTTACCTGTAGGCTGAAACCAGTGGTGGGATTCAAATACTTTTACCACCAGTTCGGTGGGCGTGGCTTGGTGGGTGTGCTTTGTGCGTGTGCACACACTTTGCGTGCGCGTGTGCACCAAATGTGTGCTTTGTGCAGGTGCAGAGGCATTTGCGCAGGCGCAGAGGCGTTCTAACTCACCTTCTACAAGCCTGCACGATCCCGATCGCTTCAGCAGCTGCTGTGCAACACTCTTCTGTGCTGCGCAAAACAGCTGCGCTTCAAATTCAGAGGATAAAGGTGAGTATGGGAGCCCGGGTGGATGGGCCCAACAGCAGAGTGGCAGAGAGAACTGGTTTGGTCTCTGCTGCTCATCGCTGCTACCGGCTCAGCAGAACCGGGCCGAACCAGTAGAATACCACCACTGGCTGAAACGGTGCATCTTGATAACAGTGAGAACTTGGATGAGGTTATCTAGATGCAGATCAACATTCCCCTATTTAGTAGGTTTCCTCCTGATGTGTAAGTACTATAATCACCAGAGTTCCCAGCAAACATGGCAGCCATACTGATTAGTAATAGCAATAGCAATAGCGTTCAGACTTATATACTGCTTTGTAGTGCTTTACAGCAGCCTCTAAGCAGTTTAAAATCAGCATCTTGCCCCCAACAATCTAGGTACTCATTTTATCGACCTCAGAAGAATGAAAGGCTTGAGCTGGTTGGGATCGAACTCCAGACTGTGGGCAGAGTTAGCCTGCAGTACTAGTTTCTAACCACTGCCCCAAATTCAAATTACCTTAGATAATTTCTTAAGATAACAAATATGCAGCCAAAGACACGTGGTAAAAACTCCCTAAAACATAAGATAGTTAAAAATATGCATATAATATTGAAATAAGCCTAAAGCTATAATGATAATTAATCAAGAGACAAGATCAGATATTAAAAACTAGCTATGCATATTATTCTGCTGATTTGTTTTTTTGTTTTTGTTAATGAAAAACAATCTCAGATGACTTTGAGCTAAATGGATGAGCCAAGTAATTTTCTAACCCAAAAGAATTTCCTTTATTTACTGAATTTATAATTTTTCCTTTCCACTAACAATTCTGCAACACATCTAATACTTTTGCCTCCAGCAATTTTTCTGCTTAAAATTGCTATATATGTTGTTCTTTTTTTCCCTCCAGGGCAAAAGGTATTATTTCAAGGAAACAACTACAGGATGGTACTTAGTGACAAAATAGATTAAGAAAGAATTAAGCACCCTTGCTTCTGTTTTTCCACCACTCTGCTTTGTAGAACATGGGATTTTTTAAGAAAAGAAGTCAACATAAAGATACAAACAACTGTACAGTATCTAGGAATGGGGAGAAAATTGTTTAGATCATTAATTTTTTTTTTATTACATTTATATGCCGCCCTTCTCTGAAGACTCAGGGCGGCTTACAATTTTTGGGATACAACCCAGTGTGCTCAGCAATAGCCTTCATTCCATTGTATATGCCTGCTTATTACTAAGCGGCATTTTTACAAAGTCATCTTATTGCCCCCAACAATCTTGGGTCCTCAATTTACCTACCCCGAGAGGATGGAAGGCTGAATCAACCTTGAGCCTGGTGGGATTCGAGCCTACAATAATTGTAGGCAGCTGGATCTTAAGAGCAGGCATTTAACAGCCTGAGCTACCAAGGCTCATAATAATTAATAATATCCTGTCATATAAATACATAATCCCCAAATATATATCTTAATCAGAAAACAGTAAGAGATTTATACTTGTCCTATTCCTATTTTTGGAATACCATTTTCCATTTAAAATTTGTACAGAAGAATGTATCCGTTACAGAAAATGAGCACCAAAAAATGGATTTATATTGAAGGAAATCACAAAATATATTAAAAAATGAATTTTACACAAAAAATGTATACATTAAGGGAAATGTGTACTGAAGTGATGAATACAGACACGGCAATTGGACAAAATGACTGTAAGGATAGGAAAAAAATGAAAAATAGGGATAGATAGATAGATAGATATAAAAACAAACACTGCATAGGGTTTTTTGTTTTGTTTTAATAAGTTTAAGTTTCAACTAAGAAGTTATAATTGCCAATATTTATTTCCCTGTAAGAATTGAATAGTCCTTTAGCTCCACAATAATGAATTATTGAATCCCGCTACATGTTTACATATCACATCTCTACTTTATAAATCATACGCACCTTGAAATCTGTTTAACTGTAGCTTTTTACTTCCCTGGCTGTGAGTTCAGCAGTGGTAAAAAATCAATAGCTTGTCAATATTTGTTGAATTACAACTCCCAGCATCCCCAGCCAACAATGAGCAACGATAGAAATTGTAGTTCAGCACTACCACCCACAACAGACTGACACCCTGGTTGCTCATAGGGACCAATAGTTCTGCAAATGTGACACTTGTGAATCACCAGTTGCCTATTTGCTTCTAGATTCTATTTAAAATATTAAGTTTGATTTTCACTCTGAAGACCAACAAGCAACACCAACCAACAAGCTGAATTGAGTTTGTTTGCTTTCATATGCCCCTTGATTAGGAAAATAGGTTTTTCTCATTCATGTTCAGGCTGCTAATAGCTTTTACAAATGTATTTGATTAGCTTGAATATGACTGCTTAATGCTTTAAATATTTAATAGTAAGTGCAGAATTGGGTTTTTCTAAAAAGACATATAATATCTTTTAATGTAAATGTGGCCTAGGGCAATATCTATTTGTCTGTTCATCTGAAAGTTTGTAAAAAATCCCTTCCTTACCAGGGATCTGTCCATCCCCTGCCCTCATCTTTCCTTCTCGAAAAGTACCTTAGTGTCTAAGATGGTGACTACCAGAGGTGGAATTCAGCAGGTTCTGACCAGTTCTAGAGAACTGGTAGTAGAAATTTTGAGTAGTTCGGAGAACCAGCAAATCCCACCTCTGACTGGAGATTTTACAGTATCCTTCCCCTGCCACACCCACCAAGCCACGGCCACAGAACTGGTAGTAAAAAAAATTTGAATCCCACCACTGGTGACTATCACAATTTCATGATTGAATGTTGACTTGAACCTGGATTGTCCTGCCTTTATGCCAACATCAATCACTGCACCATGCTGGCTCTCACTCTTTGGTATGCTACGTGTGTGATATGTAACTTTCTCTGTCCTCTTCTTCCTCCTCTCCCTCCATACATTTGTTTATTAAAATTAGACTGAAAATGCAATTCACAGAATAGCTAAATTCATCAGAGTAGGATATATTGTAGGAACAGGGGTGGCAGAACCTGGGGACCAAGTCAAAAGAGAAATGACCCTAGAATCCTTATGTAGCCACAATCAGATTAAGTCCAACCTCCCTTGAATTTCGTGGGCCTTTACCTAACTTCAAACAGGTGCTAACTGTTGGTTGAAAATATTCCTGTGCATAGGCTGTTTAGCAATACATCAATTTAATTGGACCTTCACGTGTAGACCTGGTCTTTCATGCCTGACAATATGGAATAAGGAAACAGAATGGGAGAATGACTCTGTTATTTACAGCTTTAATTTCTCCGTTAGGCAATTCAAGTAATACAGGGGTAACAAAATAGATAGAATTTTTTTTCTTTGTTCCATTAAGCAACATAAGGAGTTATGGGCAAAGGAGAGTTAATCAGATTCTTAATTTAGCTTTAAAGAATCTGAAGGAATTTCATATTTGTCTGTAGAGATTCTTAGTCATCTAGGTCATGGTTGTCCCAAAGGCGCTTTTTCAGGAGGGAACCTGACCCTCAGGACACACATAAACCTCTAAGTGCTTCAATGACCCTCAAAAAGGATGCAAATGACCAGCAGTCTGCAAGAAATATAAATCCGTACATTCCCCACCATCCAGTCAAAGTTGAAGAAGCTTCTTGGATGAGAAGCAAAATGTCTTCAAAGAGAAAACAAAAAAAGTTCAGTTGCCTCCTGAAAAAGCTCCTTTGGGACAATTTCATGTTTGGTTTTCCTTTACTCCTGCTCATGCAGCCCATCCCCAGCCCAACACAGTTCTGCTGGAAACACTACTCTGATATTTCTGCTCACCCTGATAAGCAAGTCACTTTATTTCCATAAAAATAATATTGGAATACTTCTATTGGATAGAAAAGATGTGTCATTTTAAGGTCTCACTTAACTATAATGCTGCACCCAAGCATCTTTTTCAAAATTCAGCTAACACACTTGGAACATGCATCCAACCTGTTACGTATGCAGGTTTAAAGTCATTGGTTTAGTTTGAACTGTTCTTGTAAAATGTAAGAAATGATTGGTTTAAAAAGTGCGGGAAAACCCCGCACTCTGATTGGCTGGCAACTGCGGCTGCTGGCTATAAGTAGCAGCCGCAGCCCAGCCAAAGTGGGTTCGTTCTGAGCTGTAGTCACTAATAAACAAAGAGCTTGAAGCACTCCGCGTCTGTCTCTTCATGCAAACTTAACACAACCCGCCAAGACTAATCCAAGAAGCTGATTGCTTTCTTCACCCTTCTTGATTAACCATGAGTTGATCAGGTTTAACCAGATGGATTCAACTAGATCTGATTTACAATAGCATGCTTCCACCTGCTTTACTTTAATTGGATCCATTCAACATAGACTACAAGACCCATCACCAAAAGAGATGCATTGATAGTTTGCAATCTCATTCTTTGAGCTTATTGGGAAGCAATTCCCATGGATTTCAATGAAATAACTCCTCAGTTGAAACATTTTCCTCCTATGTTTTATAACTTTGTAGATTTATTAGGGAAAGGGTTTCAGAATTCTGCATAAGAATATGCCTCTTGTCTATCTAGCTTAGCGTTATTCTCATTAGCTGACAATATCTCTGCTGGCCTTCAGAATAAAAACTCTCCAAGTCATATACAGACTACTATATATCTCTTTTGTGTCCACATTTTTGACAATTATTTCAGCATACCTGGAATTATTGTGAGAAAACCACCAACATGGACAGAAATAAAGATACAAATGTACAAAGATGTTTAGATTGATGATGAAGTTGGCTGAAAAATAGCTTACTGATTCAACTGTGCCAGTTGCGAAAGGGGACAAAATATAATCGACTGCATATGAAATTTTCTCCATATGCATAAATTGCTAGAACAAAAGAAAATCCAGCATTGGATAACCCTCTTTATCTAACAGATTGACAGTGCATTTGATTATATTTATTAATCTATAGAATTGCTGAGATGGGTGGCATATAAATTTAATAAATAAATAAATATATATACTGCATTCCTAATATTATAACAACAGAATTACTTGTATTTAGGAAGGCAGGATTGCTGTTGAGGACCAAAGGAAAGAAATGGGGGAGTTAATAAGAGACTGATATTCATGAGCTTGGAGCAATGCTCAAAAATTGGAAATTAAAAAAAAAACTCTGTAAAAACATTAATCTGAAAGTAATTCTCAGAGGACATTGTGGGATTTATTTTTAAGCATGCATAAATTGTAGCTATAAATTAACAAATGTTCTTATTTGCCAAGGTCTTCTCAAACAAAAGAAAAAGCTGAGCAGGTTACAATGCATTGTATTACCATTCAAAACCATTCAGTAGGCAATAACTTATTTATTGCACCAAATGTCTTGAAATCTCAGCAGAGAATTTTCCTTTGTGAACTGCAAGGCCTTCTGAGGGAATACGTGTATTCATGTGTGCGCGCACTGCAGATGCTCTGAATTATGCTAATATTGTACACAGTTTTGTGTTATCTCTTATTTTTTATTGTTCTGGTTTTGCTTTGGAGTCCATATGAAAGAAAAGTGACACATAAACCTGGTTAAATGAATTGTGACTAGATTAAAATAATGTATACGGTGTAATAATGATAAAAGAATACTGAAATGTTCGATAAAGATTGCAAGTGGATATAGAAGCATTATAAGAATCTAGAACAGGGGTGTCAAACCATTTCACTGAGGCCGGATCAGCATGTGGTTGCCCTCCGGGGGTTGGGGATGAGCAGCGGCATGGCAAGGTGGTGGTGTGTCAGAAAGTAGAACTTTCTGGAGTTACTATGCAGTTTACAAATTAGTAGAGTTTGATGGGGTGATCAAACCTACCAATGACAGGGTGGAATTGAGCACCTCACTGTGATACAGTAGGACACGCCCCTAAGTATAAAAGGGCTGTCAACTGTCATTTTCAATGAGAGAAAGAAAAAGAGGAGATTCTAAGGAGATTCTGTGGAGACTCATTTTGTCTGAGGGAGATTGGAGATACTGAGAAGATCCAAGACTTTGAGGAGATATTAGGATCTGACAGACTGAGGTCTGTGTATAAGAAGATATAGCAAAGAGATCTGAGAGAAGATCTATAACCTAAAGAGAAAGAGACTTTCTAAAGAAGTTAGCTATATCTAAGAAGAGGTTATGAGAGGAAGAACTGTGAATCCCTCATAGTGACTTCTAGTTCCTTGAAGGACTGTTTAAGAGGAACGAAAGAAGAAAAGACTCTGTATATATTTAAGAATGATATATTTATTGATTGTTCTGTTACAAATAAATCTGTTTTGATCTGACACAACTTGGCATTGCAATTTATTGAATGACTCTGTGAAACAGATATAGGTTTAAAGATCTAGGCCAAACTCAATTAATATTATTTAACATGGTGGCCGACTGGGCATGGCCTGGGGGTGTGGCCAGCTTGACATCACTCGCATGGGTGGTGCTTGTGGGAATTGGGTGGGGTTGGGGAAGGAATCCAGGGGTCTCCAGTGTGTGGTGTGGTAGGCAGGAGGCTCGTCCCACAGGATGAGGTGAGGCGAGTCAGGGGACAAGGCAGCTACAGCCAGAAACTGTTGGCTACCATGTGCTCACTGCCCTTTGTGTGCAGAGGGGGATGGTTTCCGGCTGTAACTGCAGCCTGCAGCATCCACATGGGATGGGGGGGGCAGGCTGAGGCGACACTGGCCCAATTCCTCCTGTGCACACGTGCACCCCTGTAATGGCTTGGGCCGGACCTGGGCATGCAGGCACACACTGCCTTCTGTGTGCACACATGCCGGGGTGGCGTGGGCCAGGCCAAAGAGACAAGGGCCAGCCCCTCACAGTTTCCAGGATGGCCTCATGGGCCGGATTCGGAGAGTAGAGTAGAGTAGAGTAGAGTAGAGTAGAATAGAATAGAATAGAATAGAATAGAATAGAATAGAATAGAATAGAATAGAACAGAATAGAACAGAATAAAATAGAACAGAATAGAATAGAACAGAACAGAACAGAACAGAACAGAATAGAATAGCTCCCAATTTCAAGTCTGTAAAATTGCAACGGCTAAAATGAAAGCCCAATCTTTCAACCAGCACCTTTTCCATAATAAAATAAATAATCCGACTTGCCATTACTCCAATTGTGATCTTCTCCAGCTCTTATTATTAAGAGAATTAAATTAAGGTTTATCTTCTATTATACTAACTTTTAATGAACAGAATATTCTTCTCTGGCTAGGAGCAATGCATCACCCAATTGAATCTAAATTGGCACATAGGTGTAACCATTTCCCTATTATCCAATTGCTTTGATAGGTCACATGAGAACATTATCTTTTTTTTCTATCAGATTTATCTACAGAAGCTGTGCTAAATTCTGCTTGTAACTATTGGTCTTCAGGGGGAGAAGATAATTATCAGGGGTGATACAGGTACAGGTATTGTTGTGTCTACAGCTTAAGTTATTCATTTCATTTACTTATTTAAGGATTTTATTTTACTTTCTGCATTATCCTTTTGATTATGTATAATGTCTAATTTATGGCTGAACTTTTTATCAAGGAGTAGGACAAGCAGACTGCAACTCCAATAGCTACAAATGTGGACAGCCATGCTATTTTTAATTTGGTATAGTTGATAGCAACCTTACCAGCTTCTGAAGGTCTTGGATCCCAGTTTTCAAATGCTGAGCACAGTGTTTGTATTTAACTGATCTTGCCAAACAGATTCAAACTGACAATCTCCAAATTAGATAGCAAATAATTTCAGAAGATGGAAAGCACTGATATATTATGTCACCGCAGTCTGAAAGCTGATATATAATTGACTTTTCGTACATCAAATACTTTTTCTGATTCAAATCCATTATACTTAAGAACTATGCACAACACTGGAGATTACTTTTTCCATCAGATGTTACCACTCATATTGGAGAAAGTTTTTTTATGATAACACATCACACAGCATTTGATGTTAGATGTTCCAAAGGACTTGAAAACTTATTACAAGTTGATCTAATAATCAAATCTAGGCTGACTTCAAGGTTACATTACTCAAGGCAGCCATATTTATTTTTATTTTGGGGGAGGGAAAATCAAATAACTTGGGAATGAAATTTGGAAAATATATATGTCCTTAATTTTCCCTTTTATACATTCAAAAAATGAAATAATAAATTGCCTGGATAGGATTCTAAGCTTGCAACTTTGCTCATTTCCACTTTAAAGGAGCTCAAGTAGAAAGGATGAGAAATACTTGTGCTACCACATTCATGAATTAATAGTCCAGATTGGCATACACCGGTATAATACATATTAACTAATTCAGACCCAAACTACAAGTGCAGCTACTTTTCTGTTATTTTCTGACAACCATATTTAGAAAGTTCATTATTTCTGTTTTATCTGACCTGAAATGCACAATCCCAATAACCCCGCCAAATTGTACACCAGGTTCTATGATTAAATGGAAGGAATAAAAGGAAAATCAAGATTCTACAGCACATGGAATAGCACAGTTAAGTAAGCTTCCCAGCTGAAAGGCTAAAAATAAAGAGAATAAAAATGAGCTTTGCTATGGTGCCTGGGGATTGTAGGCAACCGATAGAAGAACGATTTATGACCTGAGACAACACAATCCAATGCAAAGCATTTATACACAGAACCTCACCAAGATGATTAATCTTGCTTTGCAGTGATATATATTTCACCTTAGAAGTTTCTGGTAGCTAAAATGGTATCTGGATTGGGTTGCTGAGGGTGAAAATCACTAGGTTACTTATTTTTCAAAAGATGTATGTGTTTTAGGATTCAGGAGAAGGGAAGAAAAGATATTGTTCTTAGAATCAAGTTAAATTTCTAAATCCTAAACTCTGCCCCTTTTTCTTTCAAATGTTTATTTAATTTTTGTTAACGCACTGATTCTAAGTATAGTTAGATGGAAATGGTATCATATAGCCGGAAAGGTTGGGAACCACTGTCCTATCTCAATGCATGGTGTCTCCTGTTTATTTTCTTCTTTCTCAATTTGAATTTGATTGCTCCTCTGCATGTAGCCATAATCTATTCACTTCCCATCACCAATCTATTTCTCTCACAAACATATTCAGAAAGTGAAAGCCCTGACATCAATAATGCCAGCCAATGCCTATATCTGCCCAATGTTCAGAGGTGGTATTCAGCAGATTCTGACCAGTTCTGGAGAACCGGTAGTGGAAATTTTGTGTAGTTCGGAGAACTGGCAAACACCACCTCTGACTGGCCCCGCCCCCATCCATTCTCTGCCTCCCGAGTCCCAGGTGATCGGCTGGGTCTTCTTTTGTTGTCCTGCACAGGAGAACGGAGCTATGGGGAGGGAATGGGATTTTGCAGCATCCTTTTCCCGCCATACCCACCAAGCCACACCATGCCCTCCAAGCCACACCCACAGAACCAGTAGTAAAAAAAATCTGAATCCCATCACTGCCATTGTTGATGCTTTACCTTCTATTGTTTAATCTTTTCCTTCTAACATGGCTTTTGAGAGATTTAGACCAGTGGTCACCAACCAGTGGGCTGGGGACCACTGGTGGTCCGCAAGAAAATTTTGGTGATCTGCAGAGAAATGTCATCCCCAAAGCATCTCCCAAAGCAATTAACCCAGGCTGTGCAGAAACACAAGGCTGCACTGTCCACATGGTCCATGGGAACACAAGGCTTGCATTGCTTGTATTGCGAACAACATGAAGTAGTGAGGGGAGCAGGGAAAGGGTAGAAGGGGGGAACTTGCCCCACTTGCCCCACGCCTGGCCACTGGGCTGCTTCTTTCTGCTTCTTTCTTCTTCTGCTTTTGGCTGCACACAAGAAAAGCAGCAAAAGTCTTTCTTTCTCTCCCCCAAACTCCACCAGAAATGAGTCTTTGGGACCCTGCAAGGCATCCTGCTCCAAGAGGCTGTGCCAGCACGACAAGTCTCACAAAGACTCATTTCTGGTGGAGTTTGGGGGAGAGAAAGAAAGACTTCTGCTGCTTCTGCTGCTTTCCTTGCATGAAGCCAATTCTCTCTCCCTCCCTCCCCCTGAGAACGGAGCTAGAGACAGTATCCTGTGATCCCAAATAAAGAATGATCGATTGGTAGGAAAATGGGGGTGGAGAATATTCCTGCACACTTTTGTTGGGATTTTCCCAGGGTCTCTGGTCCACGGGATTTAAAATAATGAGTTTGGTGGTCCCTGAGGTCCAAAAGGTTGGTGACCACTGATTTAGACAGTAAACTCTGTAACAAGGAGTTCCAAGGTGCATTCATCTAGAGGATGTAAATATTGTGTTTCATCCATATCAAGAACATATATTTTCCCAGTCTGTAAGTCATTATTAAAGTTAATACTTCTTTTGTTAACATTTCAGTTCCATCTGAAGATTATCCCAAGCAACATGTCCGAAGCATAATGTGAAAATATACCCTTTTATTTAACATTGGTTTCAACATCTTGAATGATTCTTTGTAAAGTTCTGCTTCCTTCAGCATGTTCTCTTTTGACCTACAGGGTAGTGTGTCTTTCTCTACAGAGTATGTATCCACAGAAAATTGTATTCTTTCACTTTTTTAGTCATTTCCATGTCACAATTTTCTATAGAATTCGCTTTTGGGCAGAGATATTTTCACTTTCAACTTCTAAGAATGAGTCTTTCCCATTCAGGTCTCCGTCAACTCTTGTCTCCTTTCCCTGAGGATCAGTTTAAAAGTGTGTTACCTCCTTTCAATATTAATGCCAATAGTCCGGTTTCTTCCTGATACCAATGGAAATTGTCCTTTTTGTACAGAGATGGCTTGTAAAGATACCCCAATGCCTAACAAATCTACCTCTCTCCTCTTTATTCCATAACAAGATCTCTGTGGACTTAAACTCTCACAAAATTTGCATGGAAGCAAGAGCTATTGAAGTCTTAAGAGTTTAACATGCATAGCACTGGACTAGAAATTATGCGAAGTATAATTTACAGTACTAACCTAAATTATGCAATTCTATTCATTTTGCTCTAATCTCTGCAATTACTTCAGGATGGCAGTCTTCACCTGTTATCTAAAATACAGGTGGTGAATTTACTTACTGCCCATTCGAAGTTACAATGGCACTGAAAACAATGACTTATGACCATCTTTAACAATTATGATTGTTGTGGCACCCTCATGGTCACATGATCAAAATTCAAATGCTTGGCAACTGTCTCATATTTGTGACAGCTCCAGTGGTCATGTGATTCCCCCGTTGCAACCTTCTGACAAGCAAAGTCAATGGGGATACCAGATTCAATTAATAACCATGCTACTAATTTAACAACTGCAATGATTTGCTTAATAACTGTGGCAAGAAAGATCATTAAATAGGGCAAAATTCACTTAACAACTGTCTCACTTGAATTGGCATCCTTCAGTCTCAAGAGACTATGGTATCGTGCTATGAAACCAGTAACTGCCACTTCCCATGTTGTTTCAATGCTGTATGCAAAGCTGGAGTGTCCTCTCCAGAGCACGAGGCCTGGGTAATTTAATATGGAGGATAAACTGTTACCCAAGCAGCAGATCCTCCCTCTCCACATCACTGAAATAGTCGAATGGAATGGCAGAGCCAATACGATTAGTTCTAGCTGTGTCTCACTTAGCAACAGAAATTTTGGGCTCAATTGTTGTCGTAAGTCATGGACTACCCGTGATACAATTCAGCCAGGTTAACATTTGGATATAGAGTGGGAATGATACAAACATTTGCCAGTTCGGTAAAAATTATTTGCACAAATGCTAGGGCTGATGTTCTAGGATTAGAGCACTGCTAAGAAAATGTCAAACAAGTGCTCCAAAAGTTGGATATACAGCATGCTAGGAATGTGTAACAGGACACCAAACATCTCTGTATTACCCTGTCTACATTATTTATTACTAGTTTTCCCAAGGCAAAAGGAAAGGGGGGAAAAGAGGGTTTCTAAATGCAAACACCACATAAATCAAATTGTGTGTTTTCAGAGAATAAATTCACCACTTTTCTCACCTAGGCTTCTAACATGAATCATTTGGTAGCATTAGCCCAACTAGTAGAATGAGAAAAGAATGGTGCCTTGACTGTATGTCAGACAGCTGATTTAATTGGTATTTTATGGCATTTTCAGTATTTTATGACTTTTGGAAGAAAATAGATTCTAATCAATAAAATGTCACAGAATACCAAAGCTACAGATCTCTGTCACAATCTAAGCATGATCATCCCAGCTTTTTCTAGACAACCATACGCACAGAACAGCAAAATATCCTTTCTCTCTTTTAAAAAGGAATCTGATTTTAGCATTCACCTCCGTTGGGATCCCATTTCCCACGACACAAAATTTGAGTAGACAACTTGAGTAGACAACTGCTATAACATCTGCTCGCTATGCATGAGCTGATGAATTAGACATAACACCAACCATACATTTTTGGCCCATCTCAAATTCTACAGCTGGGATTTTTCAAAAGAATTAAAGGAGGTCAAGAAACAAGCACGCAATACCTAGCACACTCAGCTACATATTCCTTTGGAAATAAAAGGTATTAAGTTTTTATTTCAGTGAAAAATGTGTTGTTCAAAGATGTCCAAAATCTTTGCTCTAAGGAGGCTGTTTTATGATATTTTGATGCCTTCTTTCAATGTATTTGTCTTTTAGGCTTTTAAAGATATTTTAATTGTGTAGAGGTGTTTTGTTTTTATGTTTTCCACATATCTTTCTGGGCAATGACTAAATAAAATAAAATAAACAGTGACTAATTAGTGATGAGGTTTTTTTAAAAAGAAAATACTAATAAAAGTCATGGTAGTAATATTACATGACAATAATTCCTGCAGAAAGAAAAACATACCCTTAAGAAAACACAAATTATGTTATTGCACATGTATGTTTTTGCACATATATACACATATGTGCACACACTCACATCAATGGAATGCCAATCCTGTAATTCTGTGGAAGATTGCAACCAATATGCAGTCAGTACCTTAAGCATTTTTTAAATGAATTTTCTGGGGAGTTTTAGGACTTCAAGGCATGTGAGGGGTATAGAAGAGTGGTACTGGACCGTATGTCTTCCAGCAATGACTTGTATGTACGCACAAAGTTTCTTCTCAGAAAGGATAAATCAAACCTTTGCTTAAGCTATTTATTTCACCCATAAAAGCTTCTGATAGTCCATCTGTTCACTTTTGCTATGCAAAGACTGATATTCCCTTCAAGCAAATGGAAGTGGTAGATCTCTAAAATAAAGAAGGCAATTTTAATGGATATTCCTAGATGGTTGTATTGATCCTACACCTGAATGTAATGGAATCACTGGAGCAATAAGTAGTCGCCATTTCACATCAGAGATTTGCATGTTGAACTTCTGGAACACTTGCACCAAGGCAAAATATTATCTGAAGTAAAGATATGTAGAGGTCAGATGTGAAACATCTGACTTAATCCCTCTTCCTGCTGCAGAATTTTAAAGTCCTGAATTGAAAAAAAAGATACAGAGCAAGAATCTGGCAGCTCTGGAACAATGCAGTACATAACTCCTTAGCTAGAGAAGATTGCCAGTAAAAATACTATTAATTATGGCAATCAAACATGATCATTCATTCATTCATTCACTCACTCACTCATTCATTAAAAGTATATGCCATGTCAATCAGACTTTAAGCTGTGTGCGATATATACAAGATATTCATATATAAAATACAATATTCAATATTATGAATGAACAATCTGATATTAGGGGAGGAGGCCAGATAAGGCTTCATCTGAATGATCATTACAGCTGCAAGAACTATCAAAGTATAACCATAAAGCAGGAGGTAGGACCAGGATTTGAACATCAAGAGATTTTTGGGAAAGAAAAAAGAAAAATATTGCAGGGAAATATTTTTTTTAATAACCAGAGTAATCACAAGGGGCAGTGAATATACCTCTAAAAATAATCTTTAATAACTTCTACATTTGCCTGAGGATTTCACATCTACTCCAATCCTCTCCTCCTAGACAGCAAAAATTGGATTTAATATATACAGCACAGGATGTCAACTTCCAGTTGACTCTGTTTTGTTAGATTCTGGCATGTAGCACAATTAGAACTGTTCTGAAAATCCTAGCTTAAAGGTAGGTCAGTCAGAAAAAGTGAAGGGAAGGTGAATAAGAAAAGAATACCTCTTTGAATACTTGAATTTTACATTTCCTTATCTGACCCTCCAACAATAACCCTCTCTACTATTTAAAACCTGAGAAGAAGAAAAAAGGCTCTTAATTTTATTTGGCTGTGAAAAATAAGGAGGAGGGAAACTTAGAAGAATGAGAAGTGCAATTTAATACCATGAGATCTCTATTATTTCTCACAGAAACTGGTCTTTGTTTTTTAACAATCTTATCTTTACCATATATGTTCAACCTTCGAGAGCAAAAATACAGTTGAGAAAAAAAAAGCCTAATTCACACCCCAAAGTCCCAATTCTTTGAAATCTCTTGGAAGTGTTTTGGGAAGACCCATCTAAATCCAGAAGCTGCTGTCCAAAAACAGACTAGATAAGTTTGACTCAAGAAAGGGTATCACTTTATGAGAAAAGTAAAATACTTTCATTTCTTTTTTATATTTATTTAGTCATTTTCCCTATTGTTGATGGAATTTGGGAGTGTCAGTTTTTCAGTGAAATCTAGAAATAATATTTTTCAGAAAGGTTCCTGCAATGCATCTATCACAAATGAGTCTTGCAATTTTTTAAAAAAATGAAAACCCAACTATTGGTAGTTACCAGCTGACTTCACTGTTTTATCTGAAATCATGGCCTTCCCTTGTTTATTAGCAAACTGAAACCAAAGAACAAATGTTCAAGCCCAAACAAACTGCAATCTTTGAAATGCTACACAAAGGAGCAGCTCATTGATGTGGCCAATTACCAGAAAGGAAATAGATCTCTCATTTGTTGTTCAGAAATTTCGTTCTAGGTCTGTCAAACAGTTGACAGACATTTGTTGTTCTAGGTCTGTCAAACAGTCACATTAGAGATGTTCAAATGGTGGATTTCTACTTAAAGATCTTCTCCAATTCTATATTTCTAGAGACTTCCCTGAATCATAAATGAGCATGATAACTAGCTAAAGAATTATGTGATATGTAACGTAACAGGTGTTGAATTCTGACTAAGAAGTTCTAAAAAAAGTCCTAGGTTAAACTTAAAAATTTCAGTCTATCCGATCTCATAGATTTGTTATTCAGATAAAAGAGATACATTTTTGGGATCTGAATTTCTTAAAAAAAGAAAGAAAAGACAAATGTGTAATGAAGAAACGTAAACTCACTAATACAGAATGGAGCAAAATACTTTAATTTTGGGTAAAGGATATTTGGAAACAGTGGATTCTGAAGTTAATCTTAAAATTGTCTGCTATTAAAAATCAATTTAAAAGCAGTTATACAAGAGGAACAAATTTTACTGGATGAGGTTGAGACAGGCTGATTTGAGGTGATTCTTCACCATATATAATCTTATTTTTTCTTTCTTTTCTATTTTACTTTCTATTTCCTTTCCCCCCATCTATCCCCTCTTTTTCATTTTTTAAATGTTTTTTAAAAAAATTGTATTATTCTTTTATCTTTGTATCTGCATAGTTTATGATGAAATGGTTCTGCACATTTTCCATGTATGGTCCTGCCAATGAAGAACATGGAAGTACAAAGGCTCCTGGACTCAAGTCATGATGGCATCATGTACATCATAATATCATCATAGCATGCACTACTTATGCCATTTCCATCCATAAACTAGATAAATGACACAATTCACATAAGTTTCATATGAAAATATGCAAATAATTTGCATAGGAAATAATTTGCATATGTGACATCATTTGTCTCACTCCTTGCATAATTCATATGGAGGCCCACGGGGAAACATTGCATGCCTTGTCACATATAGGAAAAGATGTGCAAAGCTCAGGTGAATACATGAACTATCTTTCAGTCTGTAATAGGATACAGACTTATATTTGAAGAGAGAGTTTTTTGTGAAATAAGTTGGTCATGAACCATGTGAAAAACTAGGCATTTAATATGTTGGGCAAACCTATCTTTCAAGTGTCTAACTATTCTATTCTCAACTGTGTTAATGAAATTCAAGTAAGGGAGACTCCACCCTTTCTGGACAGTTTTCTAGATTAGTCCAAAAAATAATAATAATAATCAGAAGTCAAGGTGCTGTCCAAAAACCGGAAAACTGGAAGCAGAAATCTCAAGTTATGTAATGTGAGATTTGAGGATTCCAATGCAACTGGAAATTAACATTAGCAAAAGCATTTGGAAGGGCTGCTGAATTTTAAAACGAACAAATTAGAAATGACTCTACAGAGAGAATTTAGCTCAATTTTCTACTTATAAGTCTGATTAGAAGATGCAATGATCCCCAACCTCTGCTGCATAGGAACTGGATTGTCTACATTTAGGTAACTTCTAACTAAGGATTTACCCTCTCATTTACTGAAGCCAATCTTAGTGTGTGTATGTTTGTGTAGAAGGAAGGAGGAGGGAGAGAGAGAAAACACTGAATTTCAGGGAGCAAACTAGTGTGACCCTAAGGAATCTCCTAAAATTATTTCAGCTGTGTAAGGGAAACATGTCATTGTGAAGTGGAAGAAAACAGTACACACTGCTTACATATCAAAGCATTGTACCCTTTATTTAACATAGGAGAACAACACAACAGCTTTCTTTTCTATATGAAAGAGTTCAATCTAAGGAGTGCCATATTTTGAGTATGCTTTAAATGGTGCTGGCTGAGGCAATTTAAAGTGAACATCTACTCTAGGATGAAAAGTGGATTTCAATGTTTGTTTTTCCCCCAAGCCAAGAATTTTTAAGATCTCAAATACATAAGAATTGATGCTTATCCAGTTCATAAATGAGGACAGTGGAGCTTGTTCCCAAATACTAATGCTGGTATTCTGTCAGCAATCTATTTATTAAAATGCAAATGCACTTCTTATATATAGTGGGTGACTCTGTAATAAGGTATGGGCACACTAACACAAAGGTATGACAGAAAATAGAAGATTGCCTCTTAGCAAAGCCTGCCTTGTCTTCTTCATTTTCAAGGAGATAGTTCTTAACTTTATTTTATTTTATCATGATCTAACATTTCAGTCTGTCTCTCATATTAGTTTTAAGGCTATACAGATCTTCTCCTGATACCTGATATTCCTTCTTCCACTTCTTTTTGGTAAACAGAAGGAAATCATTATGTTATATTACAGAAATTAATTTTTTTAGAAAGGATACATTGGATTGGATTGACATTTCACATGCTTTAGTCCCATACATATCACTGAGAGAAGCTTGCTGATATGGTTAGGGATTTCTTTACAATAACCCACTGATTCAGAAAAAGTGATATTGTATTTGCTTTTCTTCTGGGGAATCAAATCAAAGGATCAAAGACAAAAGGGATGAACATTTATTACAAATACCCTTCTTGAGGCAACATCTGAAGACAGTATAGCTTATGGTCTATCCCTCAGAGTTACTCTGTGAGATGAGCCGCATATAAAACAATCAAACAAATAAATAAATATTTTGGAGAATGTGCACATGCACTATCTTCCAATGATGGGAACAGGAAGTAGTAAGCAAATTAAGAAAGGGCTTGGTCATTAGAACATGGGCTGACTAAGGACTTGAGGGTGATGGAACAGTTTAGTATAGTGGTGAAACTTCTACCCTAGAAAACAGGAGACTGTGAGTTCTAGTCATGCTTTAAGCATAAAAGCCAGCTGGATGACATTGGACCAATTACTCTTTCTCAGTCCAACTGACCTCATAAGATGGTTGTGAGGAAGGAGTACTACATACGCTCACTATCTGGAGTTAAAGTAATAAAGGCAGGATAAAAAATGTAAATAAAAGTAAATAAATGAACACGCTTGTTGTCAATATATTCTTGTTGCCAGCAGGCAGGCTTAGCAGAAAAAGGTATTCCTAACTCCTCCATCACATACAGACAGAAACTTTGAGTGGTTTTAAAAGAAAGGCAGAATTGGAAGAGGGGTGGAGGTTGGGGACCAAGGCTGAGAAATTCTTTCCATCTTTCAAGCAGCCTCAGAATTAATTTATTTGAATCCTGAGGGAAAGGGGCATCTATGTAAACAGGAGGCCAGGAGTTGTTGCTTCAAGAAAAATGGATATTTCTGTGAACATAAGTAAATAGGTTTTAATTAGATTCTGTGCTAGCTTTTGTTGATTTTTGGTTGCTCTCTGCCATAACCTCAAAATGGAAGAGGAAGAAGAAGAAGAGGGGGAATTCTTTGTTTCTTTACTGAGGTTGTGGGATGGGAAATCCTAACTGTATTGTACCAACACCATTTTATGTGTGCTGATTGAGGCATGAGATTGTCTATTGGCTTTATCACTACTGAGTTGAAGGGGAGGGGTGGAGAGCTGGATGAATTCTTCTAGCCAATGCCTTAATGCTCTATGACTAGGAAATGGTAAAATGGGAATTACCTCCTTTTATTTTTTAATGGGCAGAATGGCAGTACAGCATGTGACAGTCCTATCTCTCTCATGTATCTGGTATTAGGGGAGGATGTCAGATAAGGCTTCACCTTAATGATCATTACAGCTGCAAGAACTATCAAAGGATCTGAGACCTCCCTCTCTCTCTCTCTGTCTGTCTCTGTCTCTGTCTCTCTGTCTGTCTCTGTCTGTCTCTGTCTGTCTGTCTCTTTCTCTCTTCCCTCATCCACCCACCCCCAAATTTGATAAATCATTTCCAAAGCAAGAAATACATGCTATTCTTTATCCACACGTGCACTGCTTCTAATTTTTACTTTCTATGTTAGTGTTGGACTAGGACTGAGAATATCAAATTCAAGATCACCCTCACCTATGGAAATTCACTGGGTTACTTTGGACCAATCACATTTTCATAGCCCAACCAACTTCACAAGTTTGTTGTGTAGGAATAAAATGAAGGAAGATCTCTGCTATGAGCTGCCTTGATCTCCTGTAAACCTAACAATCAAAACTAATCAAAAACTAATAATTATCTATTATTGAATCATACAAATGTCAAAATGTCTCTCAAGTCTGTTGTTAAAAAGGAGAGTATACCTAAATGTAAAAAGGGGACAATGAGTTTTGCAAATAGAAATCTGCTTATAACAATGGGATTGCTTCTCACTTTTTTCTCCAACTATCTGAGAAGATCTGTGGGGGTGGGATGTTTGGCTGGCAAAAACCATTCCATCAGCAAATACAATCCACCAATTGTATCTTTAAAGGCATTCATCTATCAGCACAAGCCTTGCTTTTTAGATTGTCATTTGGCCTGCTTGATGGCAACCTCAGATATTTACAAACATGCACCCCATTTTTCACAATCAATTAACCCATAATGCTAAACATCGTTAAAGATTCTAGATAAAGGTGCCTTACTCCAGATGGGAAACTGCTTGTATTAAGTGCTGGGATATGCTCTATGTCAGGGGTGTCAAACTCACATTGTCACGGCAATGTCATGTGACATATCGGGACTTTCCCCCCTTCACTAAATCATCTGGGGGCAGGGGCAGCACGTGACACATCTGGCTCACGGGCCGCAAGTTTGACACCCCTGCTCTATGTGAAATTGACAATATATTAGGCATTTAACATATGCAGAATCACTCTGAGGTCACAAAGCAGGGACAAGTAAATAAGACACGTTCAATACTCACACTGAGTAGGAGGCACTTGTTTTCTTTGATGGCTCCTATGCATCCCACAAAGCCAATGATCATCACAAAAGTCCCTGTAATGATCAACAGGTTGGCAGCTGACAGAGAAGGGAAGGAAGAAGAGAGGGTAGCGAAGTTCCCTTGAGTAACGGCTAGCCATATGCCAACTCCAAGGATCCCACAGCCTCCCAGCTAGGAAAAAAAAATACAAAAAACAAAGAAAAACAAGCTCAGTCATACTGCTAAGACAGGTGTTCTTGTGATCAGCATCACACTTGGCTTTTCATTAGCATCAGCAGCAGTAGAAATGGCATTGTCTAGAAGAATGGTTATTTTTGAATGTAAGCATATTTCTTTACACTGAAATTACATTGGGACCCTAAGTTGGGAGAAATGCCTATAGAACAGCTGATGCATGTTCACCTTGGGGCACAGATCACATAAACAATCATGGAACTTTCTGGTTCACTAAGCCCTTTCATAAAACAGCAAGGAGCAGGGAACATGGTTAAGCTCTGATCTCTCTTCCTCTGGGAATAAATTAAAGTAATTTAAATCAGCATCACAAAGTGAGCTGCCACATAGTTAGGATTAGAAATAAAACTCAAGGACCTCAGCCAAGTAGCTTTGCTCAAACTGTCATGCTTTTGCTTAAAGGAAATGCACCCGCTGCAAAAAGCTAATAAGTCCATGTGTAGCTGAAGACTAAAACAAACGAACAAAACATGGAATAATTTAGGCAACTTGGAGATTTGAAAAGCAGAGTCGGCCTCAGCTGTAAAAACTCATTGCTGCAGGCAAAGAACTGCCAGAGGCTTTCTCAGCTGTCCTGCTTACAACTGTAATATATATTAGGGCAATTTTTCAAAAGTATTCAGGTATCAGAGCCTTCGCATTGCCATTTCCAAGGGGAGGTGTGCTTCCAAAAAGCAACAGTAGGTCTGCTTGCTTCTTCTGCCTTTAGCCATTCCACTGTGTAAGTGAGTTATAGCTTTGCTCTGTAAACATGTGGCTTTAAAATAGAAAGGTTCATTCTGGATGCCAAGACTCCTGGACTCTGGAATAGGGAGGAATTTGGGAGCCAAGAAAAATTAAGGCAGATATGCTAAAACAGGCATGTGCTGATGGCCAACACTGCCACCATTACAACACTCATGAGTAGAAAGGGGGAGATCATTAGGCCCCTTACTCCATCTTCGCCAGTGTGAACAACAAGGAGCTGGTTGGAGGTATATATTACAATTCCAAAAGCTGGCATCTGCTAAATAACAAGTAGGCTTTGGTTCTAAGCCCAGACAACATTCAAATGACTAACAATCATGGAAAAAAAACTACCAGCAATTATAGAAAATTCTAGGGAAAATGACCAACTGAAGACAGCTCCAGGAATAAGCAGAACCAATGTTTGTGGACTTCTTTTTATAGATTAACAATTTTATTTGTTTATAGCATAGCATACAAAGAAAGTACAAAAGCAAATAATAGGATTTTTTAAAGGAGTCAGTAGATTAGCTTCTTGTTTCTCTCTGATAAAAGAGAGAGACGTGAGATTACCTAAACTGTTGGCAATTGGAATAGTCATCCCTTTTCCTCACAAATAGACAGCAACACTGTACAGTGATCACTAATGAGAGAGAGGAAATTTACCATAATTCCTTCAGCTGCAAATGGAGCCTTTCAAAAGAACACTAAATTTGGACACTTCGATTGCTAACTACATTTAGAAATTGTTTATTAACTGCTTGAAAGAAGCTAGATACCTTCAGAAGGAACAAGGCATCAAATACCTGGTGAGTGAGCGCGTCCACACTTTAATGTATGATAATGAAAATTTATTTTCATTACTTTTAGGAAATTAAAATGAAGAGCAAAAGGACAAGCTTTAAAAAAATTAAGGGCTCACAGAACACTGGAGAATTGAATTTTGAATATTAAGACTTTTAAAATATTTTTAAAGAATAAATGCATGCTTGTGGGAAATAAACTATGGCATTTAGATATATCTTTAAATTGCACCAAGGATGTGTCAAGACTTTAAATCAGTTATGGCAGATATGTTGGGGTTTTCTGAGAACAGTCTGTCTTTAGAACAAAAATGTTATAGAACAAAACATATAACAAATTCTACTTGAGAACAACCTTGGCTAAGAACCTGCCATCAGATACAAAGAAAACAACTGTATAAAGTTTTAAAAATTAAGAATGAAATAAAAAAGATAATTCCAGGGAGTAATGGGAATCATTTTTTCTTTGTTGGATTTACAAGACAGACAGCTTAAAGAAAAGAAGAAATTTGTTACAAGCATCAATAACTACTGGGATGGCTCACCAATGAAGACTGTTCTGTGTTTAAAAAAAAGAAAGACAAAATTGATTTATTTGACCATGGTTAAAATGGAACATGTTGTCGTTCTGCATGATTCTTTTTGGATTTACTAATATTTTGACTGGAAATATGTGGCTTTGGTTAAATGTTTTGTTTTATGCCTATTTTCTGTACCCTAATTGTTTAATATCTAAATAGGTAGTATCTAACTGTGTGGTTTTTTTTTAAAGGAATAGTTTTTCTTTAGGGTTAAATTGTAGTCTTTTTAATATTAAGATGCTGGAATTGCTTAGATAGATGAATTAAGATTGCTTAGATAGTTTAGTTGAGATGTGAAATGTTTATTCAAATGGAATAGATTGCCATTTGTGATGATTCTCTTAGGGATGGTTCACATTTAGAATGAGTGTACTGCAATTTGCCCTTCCCTTGTAAGGAGAAATGGTCTCTTTTTGTTATGCTAAACTTTAGGTATAATTTATTTATACTAGGTTTTGGGGACCTTTTAATGTTTTTTAAATGGAGCTTTGCCAATAGCTGAAAGTTGGGATGTGGAAAGTTAAGTTTATGTTCATTAATTTTAATATGATAGAGCTCTGTTTGGGGTTTTTGCTGACAATTGTATAAGGGGAAGATACTGCTTATTTCTTTTTTTCCTCAAGTTTTGTTTTATTAATATAATATATAAAAAATCCATTTCAATCAATCAGTCTGTTGTCTGGATACAATTGTTTTTAGGTGCTTATTTCATAGATTATATAATGAAGAGATTTATATTTGTTAATTAAGAGGGGTGAAACAATTATGAAATTGTTAATATATTTTTGCTAATCAATTAAAAACACGGATATAAGGAAATAGCCATTGTTGAAAAGCAAATATCTGAGTCAAGGGAATAAAAACATTTAGGTACAAGTGAAGAGCCTTGAATTCAATGGCCTTGAAACTAAGAGCCAAAGTAAGTTCATCTCCTTTCACAATTTGGCATGTTTCACTACAATTCCCTGATCAATGTATAGCAACTTACTCATTATGTGACCCCCCAGCTCTGTCTTTGATGCCTGCAATGAACAGGGCAGTTAAACACCAGGGAGGTCATAATATGATGGATTGCATTTGACTTCATGGGTCACAGGCTTGATATAGACTGAAGCATTATAAAATATACATCAAACACTAAAGAAAAGAAGGATGGCCATATAATATAAAAGAGTCAGCTCCCTTATTCTGCAACTTTAAGAATAGTCTTTCAGAGTGCAGACGTTTCTAGATGTTTCCTTGAATAATGGGCTGCTTCTGTTTCCACAGAACAGAACAGAACAGCACAGCACAGCACAGAACAGAACAGAACAGAACAATTTAAAGGGAGCACTCTAATGGATATTTTTCTTGATAGCCTGGAAATGTGGCATCCTGTATTCAAATCAAAACTTTTATTAGATCATGTTAAAGTTTTGATTTGAATACAGGATGTCACATTTTCATGCTATCAAGAAAATTATGACCTATGGGTCAGAAAGTACAATCATAATAACAATAGCGATAGCACTTAAGACCACTTAATAGCCCTTTACAGCCTTTATTGCCTCCAACAATCTGGGCCCTCATTTTATCAACCTCGGAAGGGTGGAAGGCTAAATCAACCTTGAGCCAATCAGGATCAAACTGCTGGCAGTTGGCAGCTTTAGCCTGCAATACTGTATTCTAACCACTGTGCCACCACAACTCTTTAAAATACATCAAACTGTAATTATTAACTGAACTTTTAAAAAATTGCAATAAACTTTCATAAAATTCATTATTATAGTAACTAGTACAAATAGCTATGGCAATCATCAAATTTTGTGCTAAATGTCCACTGTAGGTACCACAGATACAAAAAAATAAGAATAATCTTATAGTGGAGATGGAGGGCATAACAATTTAATAAAGAAAATAAATAAAAAACGATAGCACAAAATCAGGCAAGTTGGAAAGGTATGTCAGGCAGAGGTGGGCTGCTACAGGTTCGCCTGGGTTTGGGTGGACCCATAGCTAACGTTATGGCTGGTTTGGTGAACTGCCAAATCTTGCCCCTGGCTAGCCCCACCCACCCTGCTCCTCACAGGAGTCTCCACGTAGCCCATTTTGGATGCAAAATAAGTACAGGGCCCATGCAGAGGCTTGGGTGGGGGAAAATGGGCCTACCAGAAGTTCTGGAAGTCCAGAAACGGGCCCATTTCTGGCCTCTGGAGCCCAGGGGAGGCAGTTTTTGCTCTTCCAGAGGCTTGAGGAAAGCCTCCAGAGAATGGGGAGAGCAAAAAATGGGCCTCCCAGAAGTTCTGGTAGACCACGCCCACCGAGCAACTGGGCAGAGAACCCATTGCTGAAATTTTGGAAGCCCACCCGATGTCAGGGTTCTGTCCCACAACAGGACTTTTTAATTGTATTTTATGTTCTCTAAGAGAGTACCTCTTAAGCTGGTATAAATATATCTTTCTTGATTGCCTATCTCAATAACATTTTTCACTTGTAAATAGCAATTAACTATATATTTAATAATCTCAAAGCCTTTGACTATATGCATTAATAGTTAGGAACTTCGGATACAGCTTATGTATAAAGCCCAGATTGTACCCAGACAGAAAGTCAAGAGATGTTTTTACTGCTTGTTCAAAACTTTTTTTTATTGCTTGTGCCTTTTTTTGCAAATGAGCTTCAAATAAATAAATAGATAAATGACAGCAACCTTAAAAGTTGGATTTTCCCCTTATGTCTGCTTTCCATGAAAGTTTAATTCAAACATAAATCTTCTTCCCAACATATTTCAAATGTGTCTTAGAGCATTTAGTGCAGGAAAAAAAACCAGAATGGTAACTAAAACTGGAGCCAAGGCTGCCAAGATATTATGGTGGAAGGATAATAGCTTTGTAATTATGCACATTAATGGTTTTTGAAATATAGAATTCTGAATTTTTTGCTGCCACATAGAGATTGTTCAGAGTTTTGTAGCCTAAGCCAAGGCATGGTCCTAGGTAACATCTAACAAGCTGCAGATTATGGGCTCATCAATGGTGAGTCATGCAGAGGGGAATTCACTGCCCTTAGGGACATTCCCCATTTGGGTCACATCATCTTTAGAAAGCCCAAAGCTTTATGTCTTTTAGCAGAGATCTTGTTCATACATTCATACCTGGTCCCCCACATGCACAATTCATGTGTTTACAGGGAGCAGTAATACCACTCAGCCTCTGGGGTGTCAGGTGGCTCATAGACACCATTCTGAAGGGGTAGGGTTAGGGTTGCATATGCAAGTAGATAGCATAATCACCTTACAAGACAACAAGCAGCCTGCTGGTCTGGAAGCAGCAGAGGAAAGGTGCGCACTTTAAGTCTTTGTGAGGAATTAATAGAATAACAGTGTTGGAAGAGAACTTCGAGGTCTTTCCTGCTCAGGCAGAAAACCCCATGCCATTTCAGACAAATGGTTGTCCAATTATATTCTTAAAAAGTTTCAGCATTGGAGCACATACAACTTTTGGAAGCAAGTCATTCCACTGATTAATTGTTCTAACTGTCAGGAAAGTTCTCCTTATTTCTAGGCTGCTTCTTTCCTTGATTAGTTTCCATCCATTGCTTCTTGTCCTGCCTTCAGGTGCTTTGGAGAATACGTTGAACTTCTCTTCTTTCTGGCAGCCCCTTAGATATTAGAATTGTCTTAGACCAGGGGTTGCCAACCTTTTGGACCTCAGGGACCACCAAACTCATAATTTTAAATGCCGGGGACCACTAATATGAATTTTGACTGACGGTGGCTTGCTGACATTGGTGGGAGAGAGAGAGGGAGGGAGAGAGGGAGAGAGGGAGAGAGGGAGGGAGGGAGAGATCTGATCTAACCTCTCTTTCCCTATCCCCCCCCCCACAAACACACAGAGGCATGGGTGGGATTCAAATTTCTTAACAACCGTATCTGTGGGTGTGGTGTAATTTGTGGGTGTGACTTGGTCATGTGACTGGCTGGGCATGGCTTGTATGTAAATATTATAAATATTTATGTAAATATTGATTTTTTTAATTAAAAAGAGCAACTTTTACCAAAATCAGGCAAAGCATGCAGGCAGATTGAGTTGCTCACAGAATCACAGATTCATTCAGAGATCTATCTATCTGCCATCGGCTACCTGAGTCTGTCACATAAAATTTGCTTGCAAGCAAACTCATAAAATATGCTAGCAAGCAAACTCACAAAATTAACTCACAACACACCATGTATGTAAATATTGAATTTTTTTTATAAAAAAAGAGCACCTTTTACCCAAAATCAGGCAAAGCAGGCAGGCAGATTGAGTTGCTCACAGAATCATTCAGAGATCTATCTAACTGCCATCGGCTACCTGAGTCTGTCACATAAAATTTGATTGCTGTGAGTCTGCACTGAATAATAGAACCTTCAGTCCTAAGGAAGGTTTAGCTCTGCTTAAAAGCAGAGCCGAAGATCTAAAGACTAGCTACAAAGCAAGAAATGCAATGATTTCCTGCTTTCTAGCTAATCTAAATCTCCCGGCACAGCAGAACAGCTGATGGTCAGGAAAAAAAAGGAAAAATAGCCAACTTAGCAGGCAAGTTTGCCAGGTAAGGAGTGAATGGGCGGGGAGGGTTCCCACGGGCCACGTGGGTGGTGCAGCCTTGTGTTCCTGTGCAGCCTGGATTAATTGCTTTGGGGGGTGCTCTGGAGGTGACATTTCTCTGTGGACCACCAAAATTTCCTCATAGACCACCAGTGGGCCACAGCCCACAGGTTGGCAACTGCTGTCTTAGACAACACGTTGAAAAGTTACCCAATACAAGCTGATACCCAATGATCATTTAAGTCTGTGCCCAAGATAGCTGCTTCTTTCCACATAAAGGCAAAATCAGTTTCATCTCAGAGATTGTTCCAAGACTATCTGGGCCACAGGTAGCTTTCTAATTTCATCTAGTTTCTTGATTTATTGTACAGACTGAAAATACAAGTCCTACTCAACTTTCTGTTGAGGAGGGAACATATAAATAAAACAAACTGGGAATAAAGAACAGACACTCAAGTTTTGCTTCTGCTGCTGTCAACTACTCCTCTATTTCCCTCCCTCACTTGATACTAAACATGTGTAATCAATGGATAATCATATTGCTTTTTTAATGAATGAATGCCTCACCATTCCTTGCCAAACAATTCACCAATTTATTGATGAGACAAGGACTCTTGTGAGTTTGCAGAGCTTACTACCATACAAAAGAAGAATAGAAACAAAACTATTAGCATGGACTGGATCTGATAGCTTTAGTACCTCAGGGAAGCCCCCTCCCACCTCCATTGTCAAAATGAGAAGAGACACTAATCAGTGAAACAAAAGAGTAACAGAAAAGAAGCCAACACATACAAAAAGGACTTCAAAAATGGCATGATGCATTAGCAAATAAGAGCCAGGCTTGTATTGATTTTGCAGGAAATGTGTGAAGCTGGGCTTGTTTATCAAAGATGACACCTTCAGCTAGTTTCCTGATGACGGCAGCATTTATCCGCCTTAAATTAAAATGCAGCAGGTCCTGAATGCTGGTCCTGAGTAATTATTTTTGACACCTCCTCTAACCCACACATTTACGACAGATACATTACCACCTCTTTTCCTTATCTTTATTCTTGAGAAGAGGGATAATGTGATGTGGTTATTTATGTGAACATAGCTGTTCTTATAAATTGTAAGCCACCTTGGGAGACTGGAAAATGAAGGAACAGCTTCATTTTGACAGAATGGTCTTGAGGTGTTGGGCAAGGGCAAGCTTCACTTTCTTTCCCCCTTTGAATATTCAAAATTTTCAATGTCTCTTCTGTTGGATATAAGCATGGGCATCTGTTTTTATAGCAATTTTATTAAACATTACAGTTAAAAAGATAAAAACTAATGCAAACCAACTAAAAAATAAAAGAATAAATTAAGACAATGTAGAAAATAAAAAACAAGAAAAATAAGCATATAATAAATACATCATCTCTTAAAATAAAAAAGTAATCTCTTCTAATAGGCTATCACTTGTTTATAATCAAATCCTCAAAGTTACGATAGAAGTCCATCAAGCATTACCAGACATAACAAAAATCCTTGAGTTACAAATGTAATGGAGCCTGACAAATTCATTTATAACTTGAGGATTTGTAGGAGTGAATCATATAACTTGAACGTGATCACTCCCTGCTTTCGCCCACACATTCGTTAACTAAATGTGCGGGTTGTTAAGTGCAAGATATATCTCAGGGTGGGAAAGGACATGGGGGACCTAGTGATGGAACAGGCCACTCAAGGCCTTGCTGATCCACTGAGATACCTCATGCATCCCTCCTTCCATCCTGCCACTCCGGATTCACTTATCGTGCAAAGATCTGTGTCCTCTCTGCTGTGGTTTCTTTGCCTTGGAGGGAGAAGAGAGCAGGATGATTTCCCTTTCAGCATCTGGTCAGCTTTCAAATGCTTTTCACGCTGAGGGGGCCGTGACCTTGCACAATTTCAGGCATTCAGGGGTGGGATGCTACCAGTTCTATAGAACCAGTAGCTCTGAAGAGCAGCAGACACCGAACTGGTTCGGTGTCTACTGCTCTGTTTGGCCCAGACGCCTGCCTGGGCTCTTGGCTGCCCTTTATTTCCTGCTTTTTCAACCTCAGCTACTTTGTGCAGCAGAGCTGAGGTTGAAAAAGCAGGAAAGAAGAGGATTTTCAAATGCTGCGCACCCACACACAACACTTGTCAGCTGTCTGGGTGGCACAGCTGAGGTTTTTAGGAAATGGTCTACATGCACACACAAAATGCACTCAAACCAGGGGTGGGATTCTACCTGCAGGAGAACTGGCAAATTGCGTCACTGACTGATCCTGCCCTGCCCCACCCACTCACTCCTTACCTGGCATGCGCGCCATCAAACTTGCCTGCTAAATTGCTATTTTTCCTTCCCCCCCCCAACCATCAGCTGTTCTGCTGTGCTGGGAGATTTAGATTAGCTAGAAAGCAGGAAATCATCGGATTTCTTGTTTTCTAGCTAATCTAAAAACAGAGTTGAGCCTGAAGCTTCCATTATTCAGTGCAGACTCAGGTAGCAGATGGCAGAAACACAGATCTCTACGTGAATCTGTGATTCTGTGAGCAGCTCAATCTGCCTGCCTGCTTTGCCTGATTTTGGGTAAAAACTGCTCTTTTTAAATAAAAAATACAATATTTACATAAATATTTATAATATTTACATACAAGCCATGCCCAGCCAGTCACATGACCACCAAGCCACACCCACAAATTAGGCTGCACCCACAGAACCGGTTGTTAAGAAATTTGAATCCTACCCTGCAGGCATCCATCTGTTTTTGGGTGCCTGAGAGAATGGATGCCTGAAGTCAGGCAAGATCATGGCCTCCAAAACATTTCACTCCCAGCACGAAAAGCATTTGCAAGCTGACAGGATGCTGGAAGGGAAATCATCCTGCTCTCCTCTCCCTCAAAGGCAAAGAAACTGTGGCAGAGAGGAGACAAATCTTTGCAAGGTGAGTCCAGCGTGGCAAGATGGGAGGGGGGAAGCAGTTTTGGGGAGCAGAGGGGGAATAGGGGGAATTTTGCAATGCCTCTGTGGCCGTTCATAACAGCAAATGACTGCTGTGGTGCTGCAACATTTGTAATTTCAGAACTTTCTTGTAAACACTTGGGGAAGTTATTGTGCAACTTTAAATGGTCACTAAGTGAACAGTTGTAATTCGAGGATTACATGTATCTTTTAAAAACTTTGATGAAATAAACTAGCTTTATATTTCTCCCCTTTGATTTTTAACAATCTTGACCTTTATTCCCTTCCTATAAATTGATATTTTTCATTTTTTTCTTGTCCCTTCTCACAAAATTCTTCAAAGACATAGCAAGTCTCTTTTATAAATTGTTAAATAAAAATTCCTAAATTATTTAAGCAATGAGCAGATTGTCCCCTTCTGACTCTATAAGTGGGTTGATAGATATAACATTAAAATCCAAACCAAATCAGAAGAAGGTCCTAGTGTTTCAAACAGGTACACAGGGTTTATATTCTAAATAAGATGGTCATTTAAAATACATGTTAAAAAGGAATGGCAGTGATGTGAAATGTATTTTTTTAAACAACTAAATGCACCTCCAATTAAGACATCAATAATAATAATGAGTAATGTTAAATATGTAATTACAAAACTTGTAGGGGCTGCAGTTGTTATTTATGCTCTCTTTTTAAAAGCAGTATACTCTTGTTGTTGCAGAAAATTTCATACATGTCTATGCAGGCTTCTGAAAGTTGAAGTAAATTTGGAATTCTTTCAAGCCCACTTTGGGTCTTTTCTCATTTATCCATACCATCTCTTTCATTGAAAAAAAAATCTGTGAGAACATTGCTCTTGGTAAAGATAAAAAAATGGAGGAGCTCCTCATCTTCGTGCTCTTTAATGAAATCTGAATATTTTGGTAAAATCTTGGGTATTGCTCCATATTTGTTTGGCAACTATGGTTCAGAAGAACTAACAACATGTTCTGCAATACCATCTTCCTAATACAGCACATACAAATCAATTTGTTTTAGGTGGTATCCTTGATTTTACAAAATTATAGATCCAAAACCTTAGTAATCCAGCACAATTAACACATCATTTCATGATTTTCTTCTAGCCCAAATTAATTTTACTGTTCAATCTGAAGACAGTCAATTTACCATTATATTAGGATGCAGAAGAAGAGCCTGTCGGTTTGTAACATGAATGATGAAATGACAGGTAGATTGAAACAAATACATAAAACGATGAGGTAAAAAATAGTTGTAACACAGCTGGCACAGAGACCCGATGATCATGGTGATCCAATCTCAATAATGAAAGGTGTCAGATGTCTGGTACCACCACAACACTTTAGGATCTTTTACAATCACTTGTTCCGAAATGTAGCTAATTGCATTATGATATAGGATTGGATTGAAATGAATGTGAAGTGAATGGCCATAGGCAAAAATGGAAGAATCTATGCTAAATAAGATAGTTTAAAGTATCTGACCAAGACAGAAAGATAGAAAGCAAAGAGGCAATGGAAGTAAAATGGATTGCAAGATTGCACTAAAAGGCAATGTTTTTTTTTCAAAAGCAAAGCATTTACAAGGGCCAGGCTGGACCCCCAGAAATATTCAGAGATATCATCTGCCATGCAGGTAATTCTTGGTCTGAAAAATTATGAAGTTATCTTTACAGTCTTAAAAACACCTTATATTAGGTGTTTGAGTAAGGTATTCACTGCAAATTTGCAAACCCAAAGAAGTTCCTAACTCTTATTCCAAGTTTCTGTAAGTATCAGTGATGAGTTCATACACTGAGACGCTGCTGAATTACTGCCAACAGTTCAATATAGTCTATAAATAATTCCACAGTATGACTGCAGACAGGGGAAGTAACATTTTGATATATCCTTAATCACTAAAACATTTCTATACTGTTCTGGAGGATTTCCCATCTCCTAAAGCCTGCAGGTAACTTGTCTAGGGGTACTAGGATTTTAACAATTGGTCAGTGGCTACAGCAATGCCATACAGGTGAACTTTTTTTTTTACTTTGAAAAACAAAATGGAACAGAGAGAAGACTTTTATCTACTATTGACTAACACATCTTGGAGTGGATATTTTATCAGAATCAAGCTGTATTGCAGTGTGCATTGTTGCAGTATGCAAAGAATGAGCTGGACAATTCAGAGAAAATAAGCTTTGAGCCCACCTCCTTTTTTTGCTTTTTGATAGACACTAAATTTCAATAAAAAAAGAATATTTGTACTTCAGGGTTGAAATGAGGAATCCTTGGTGCTCTCTGAGTTTGGTTGCTTTCTTGCAGACATTTCATTACCCAAACTAGGTAACACATAAGTGCAAGGAAACAATCAAACTCAGTTTGACCAAGGACCCCTGACACTAAATTCCACAATTAATATTAATATTGCACATTGTATGTACTGAAAGTTTATAAAGAAAAAGTCAAGTCTCTTGACTGCCACTATAAAAATCCAAATATGCATCTTGAATTCCCTCTCAGAATGATAGCATCTCCTAGTACACAGAAATACTCTGCTGTCACCTTATTAGAAACATATATGGTTAAAAAACAAAATAGGCCTTTGAAGTCATTTTAATACTTTGGGACAGAATATGGTTATATTGCATACAAGACTGTATTACATGATGTTGGAATGTTGTCCCACTGAGCTTTTGCCTCTATTTTACCACATGCCACACCTTTAGAAATGTTAACAATTGTTTAACACTTCTTGATCAACATATACACCATGGATCCAGTCTTCTACATGATTAGCAATCCTTTGCAACATGACAGAATTTACAAAGTTCAGCAGTAGCTATCTTAGCGACTTGAGGCACCACATAAAATTTGGAGGAAAAAATGACAAAGGTGATATTCCTACATTTTGAGAGTTCACTCTATACTTAAACAAAATGTATTTGTTTAGAGCATTGTGTCCCTTGCTGCAAATGTCCATCCACATCACAGTTGTCTTTTCTGTTCTTTGTTATAATATGTGTTCTTGTTGTTGTTTTACATTCAGGATTAAATGAAATGTTTTGTTTTGGTATTTGGGATAAGCTAGGCAAACAGAGTGTTTTCTAGCAAAAATTTCCCCTTGGGTATGTCTGGGTGACCTGTGTTATTACACTACTTCCTTTATAGTACAATTTCTTTGATAAAACAATTTTCTCTGTTTCTTTTCTATTCCCACCATCACTTTCTCTCACATGAAATACAACTTTGATGGTTGGTTTTTTCTCTCTCTACCATCCACTTCTCTCTTCAGCATGCGCAGGTATACACACACACATACACAAAATAGCGAGTGGTTTTATCTGTTTTATTATCAGGGCATGGCAATATCAGTTTGACCTGGTAATCAACTTTTCAAAATTCTATTGGCAATTTCTATCAAGAAAAAGAAGAACTGATTTGGAAGTTTATCTCTCAGAACTTTTTTTCTTCCACCTTGCCTACTTCCTTTCTAGCCAGACAACATCTGCCTTAACTCCATGGAAGACTTCCTGGATGCCAGTCAAATCAGCATTGCATTTGATGCATTCTTAATTCCTCCAAATCCTACTTCATGAGATATTGGGAGAGGAAACACAAGCAAAACAGAGACCAAAAAAAGCAGACCATTGTAAATGAAAGAAAAACTAAAAAACAAAACAGAACTGTCTGGTATACTATAGTTTAAATATTTATATTCGTAGTGTAACTACGAATTCACTAGAGATTAATTTCACAGTTACATATAGATAGAGATAGACTCAAGAATATGAAGAAAAGATTGGTAGAGTTAAATGTGTTTGGAAAATGAATTATTCAGATTTAGAATGCATATTTTTCTATTGATCTTTCATTATTCTAAATGAGATAATCTCAGGTAACATCAAACACAAGAATACAGTTGAAGGGTTTTGTTTGTCATACACCACAATGGAGAACTTTATCTCATTGTTAATTCTAATAGTGGCTCTGAGTTATTTTTATTCATTGTTTAAACATAGATTTAATCAACAGTTTGTTTACTTTGTCATCAAATCCAAATCCATGAATGCTACTATTCATTTTATTAAAAACAGGACCTCTTACAACAAACAAGCCTCGGGTTAATATCAGCCATATATCTCCATAGGTCCTGTTACCACAATACTTTGACCCTTTTAGCCACTAAGTTAAACCCATTTTCTTACCGATAGTTAAGAAAACCCACAATCACATTAGCTGGATAAAAATTCAGCCTTGCCCTGTGATCTGGGAGCAGTTTGAACCTTTTGGACTCAAGGAAATGGACAGGGTGCTTATGACTATGAGCTCAATCACCTGTTGTTTAGAACTATGCCCCTTCTGGCTGACTAAGGTTACCTGGGAATGCATAAGGGTAAGTTCTAGAGATGATGAATTCATCCACCAAGATTGCTTCCAATCATAGTTGACTGGAAGCTGGAAGTCTTGATCTTGGCCCTTACTATGTGCGGTGCTGCAGGGTTCAGAATTTTCTCCCACTTCTATTTTAAAACCACATGAAGCTATTGGATGAGACCATTTGGGTTGAGGCATAAGTGTGCTGGTGATACCCAGTTGTACATCTCCACCCCCAATTAGTTAAATGATATCCTTTCTCAGAGCTTGAGAGGATCTGGATGGGAAAAAATGAGCTTGAATTAAACCCTGGTAGGACTGAATGGCCTTGAGTTTTGTATAAGCAGGCATATACAATAGAATGAAGGCTATTGCTGAGCACATTGGGTTGTGCTCCAAAGATTGTAAGTTGCCCTGAGTCTCCGGAGAAGGGCAGCCTATAAATATGAAATAATAATAATAATAATAATAATAATAATAATAATAATAATAATGTGTTGCAGTTTTCTCTATCTGGGAATTTACCAAGCCCTGAATGGGTTGGTAACCCTAACCCTAATCCTAACTCTAACTACCCAACTTGGGGGGGGGGTGTTCTACTGGACTCATGACCTACTTGAAAAGCAAGCCATGGCCAGAAGGGCCTTTGTTGTGCATCTTGTTATTCATCAGTTAGGCCCATTCCTAGATCAGGAGGCTCTATTAGATGCCACTCATGCCCATATCACTTCCTGGATAGACTACTGTTCTGTAGTGAGGTTACCCTTGAAGAGAATTCAGAAGCTTTGGCTGGTGCAAAATGCAGCAACTTGGCCAGTTGTGAGTGCTTCAAGAACTGCACATATTATACCTTTGTTGTGCGAGCTTAGCAATTTATTTCCAGTCCAATTCATGTTGCTGGTTTTGACATTTAAAGCTCTACATAAAAAGGGGTCAGGTTATCTGAGGAACCACCTCTTTCCAGTTACATTTACATATTACCCTTCAAGTCTGGCAGGAGAGAGATGTTGCGAGCTTGGGTGGTCCCATGGTAGAATGGATCCCATTGGGTGGTTATATGGTCATTAATTGATGCCTTCTCAGTATGCTGGCCATCATTTTGTTTTTTACTTTCTTTTTATTTGTAATTAAAACTTTTGGTTTTTATGTATTTTACTTTTATGTATTGTCTTTTCTTATGTATGTTGCCTAGAGTCACTGTGTGAGATGGGCAGCTACACAAATGTGATAGATAACTATATACATTTTACCAGTGAAGAATGTAGAATACAGAATTCTCATCCACCTTCTTTAGGTATTCCATAAACTCTTGCATCAGCAGAGCTTTCTTGACTTCTCTCTCTCCTTCCCCTCTGACAAGAAAGTGAGGTACGAGTAGGTGATGAATGATTACTGTTATGTGTATGTGTGTATGTGCATTCTATGTGCTTCCAGGCCTTGACAGTAAATTTGTAAAGGTAAGACTTTCCCACTACTCTTTCTCTCAAACTCATTTTCCTGGAAAACTAGGCATATGCAAAATGAATCATCTGACTAGGTTTAACTGTGTGTTATTAACTGTGTGTTGCCCAATACATGTCTGTCTAGCACAATACATGCCTGTTTGGGGTTAAATAAATTTAACACCCAGGGCTTAACTGGGTCAATTGACTCTTTTCTGATTTTCTACCTCCCCTCTCCAATCAGCTGTGAGAAAACAGCTATAGGTAATGGAGAAAATCTATCTTCTATTGAGCTGTATTTTGCATTGACATATAAATCCTAGTTTAAAAACACTACGCTTGCTGAATAATTTTATTCAATTATTAGATACCAGATGAAACATTAATCCAATGGCATCAATAAGATTGATAACAACAGCTATCCCTGTTTGGCTATGCGGGGACTCAGTGTTGTTGTTTCTTTAATTTTTCAGCTTCACCACATGCCCTGACAACAGTTCTAATGGGTATTAAAACATGGCTTGCTTAGAAAAAAAAAGTGACCTTGGAAAATACAAAGACAAATATTTGGTTCACAGAGGGAATGAAAAGCAAACAAGAGCTGCTTCTTTAAGCTCTAGGCTATTTTCTAGATATGTTATCAGTGATTTTTTTTCTTGGATTTTGACATCACCATTTTAAATTACAATTGTGTACAGAACTTGGGAACAATTCTTTTTTTTCTTTTGCTCCATTCAACAACTCATATAGCAATAGCATTTAGGCTTATATACCGCTTCATCTTGCTTTACAGTCCTCTCTAAGCTGTTTACAGAGTCAGCATCCTGACCCCAACAATCTGGATCCTCATTTCACCAATCTCAGAAGGATGGAAAGCTGAATCAATCTTGAGCCAGTGAGAATCGAACTGCTGGCAGTTGGCAAAATTAGCTTGCAAATCAACTTAAAATTATAAATAAAGAAAAAAAATCCAGGTAGCAGGTTTGTTTTTTGGTGGCTATTCTATAGGAACCAACCAAAGATATATCAGAATTACTGGTAGGTGGTTGGATCCAGGAAGGTTTTTGACTCCAAACAACAATTGCTGAAAAATTTCTTTCTGCCACTTAGACTGCTGAAAAAGAACATCCACTGACCAATGAACAAAATTTCTGAATTAGAAATGTGCTTAGAGGCACTCTGATTTGAGCACATTTAATCTGATATTTCACATATTGCCCATCAGATTCCATTTACATTTAAGAAAGAAGTTCTAGTGGGAGATTTTTCAATCTTTTCTTTAAATTGACACCAGTAAGAATAATTAAGAGATGGGCAACAAATGAATCAAACAATTCTCAGATTTACTTCTCTCAGGTAAATTCAATTCTTATTACTATATAAGCAATAATAAAAATATTGCAATCTTAATTCACATCATTAACATTTCCTATGGTTACCGAAGATGAAACTTTTTTGTATTATTTGTTTAATTGATCAAATTTGTATGCCGCTCATTTCATAGTGCCATTTTCCCATGTCTGATACAATAAATGTCTAAATTAGAGTGTTTTTTATGTAGCCATAGGAACTTAATCAAACTTGTCTGATTTCATAGTATTCATGAATATGTAACTGTTTGACAATCTTTGTGCATTGTGAAGCTTGGCAATAGAAGTGGATTAAAAGCTACATTTAAATGGATTGGCTTAATCATTCTTTTTTGATGTCTACTTCACAAATAAAGTCCAAAGAAATGGGAGATTATTATGGTGGATTTTACAAAAAAGATGCAGCTGCTGCAAATATTGTGAAGTCAAATTAAGGATCAATAAGAAAACACAGGCAAAGTCTAGGCATAAGAAAGTCAAGGAAAGCAGATTCAAATATCAGACCTTAGTTATACCTTGTATTAGTGATTTCCTAATCGCATGTTCCATATGATAAACTTCAGGCATGGTGTCTTTCTGACTCTTCATGTGTCCATGCATCCATGCAAACACCCAAACTCTTTATATTAAGTTTGCTGATAAACAATTGGAAAGACAAGTTGGTTTAACTTCTCATAGGACACAAGTTCTCATTAAGGAAGGGAGGGAAAAAGATATAGGGCTGGCAAAGGGGAAAGTTTTAAAATATCCAGAAGGCTAATGAAAAGGACAGGAGCAGCAGCAGTAAAAATGGGTGAAATTGACTTAGAAAGTTTTAGGGCTGTGGAAAATAGTTCCTTTAATCTGGAAAAAGAGTGGCCAATCATTCTAGAATGGATTTTTGTGCATCTGAAGGCTTATAGTCTATGAGTGTTTAGAAGTCCATAAAGCATTCAATGATGAGACTTGAGAGAACTCATTAAAGATGAAAATCATTGTGAGACCTAACATACCAATGCAGAGGGCATGGTTAGGTGATAAAATCATCAAAGGTTTTACTGAATAGGGCTTATCACTTGCCAACTCATCTGATTGAGGGAGGAAATAAAACTTTTCCCTTAAATCTGAATAAAACTAGCAACACATATATCTTAAGCTCATAAATAAACAAAAAAACAAACAAACAAATATCATAACTTGCTGAGCTGTGCATGCAAAGCACTGTACTGGAGTGCAGAAACCCATAGACTTGGATACTTCCTGTATTTTTCCACAACAGACTACTGCACTGGTGAGGGGAATGGAGAATGATCCACTCAAAAGTGTCATGTCATTAGTATCAGGAACCACTTGCAAAGCTTAGTTGAAACTGCTTATCCCTGTCTTTTAAGTTAAATAAAATAACAGAAAACCAGAACTGCTATGGGACACTGCCTATTCCAAAGACATTCTTTGAATGGTGTGTGTGTACCCAGTGACATTTCCCTTCATGTACTCTTATCATCTAGTGATAAAAGGTCTCCTGTGTTCTGTTGACACTATGACTTATAATACTGGGAGTGTATACTCCTCAAACAGTTATGTATAGGTCACAGTTAAGGAGTTAGACTAAATGTGAAATACCAGTGAAGAAACTACTTACTCCAGTATTCTGTCAAGAAAACCAAATGAAGCAGGATTCAGAGTTCTAACAAGAAAACTGATGATCAGAAAACAACTTTTAGAACGGTATATGGTTCAAAATTGGGAAAAATGGTGCCACCATTATATGCTTTCCCCTTTTTCTGAAGATCTTTAGTTAGAAGTGTAATATGGATATGTTCAGAAGAGAAGCCAGATTCTTCAGCCATAAATTTATGTATGTATGCAGGAAGGACATCAACATGATAGACTAGAATAAATAGAAAGCAAAATTAAAATTGTTGGGGAAAACACTAATAAACTTCTGCTGTGCTAAGGGCTTTGATGGTGGAAAGCAAGGCACCTGGTTGAAGATAAAGGAAAAGGAAAAAGGGGGGAGGGAGAGCATATAGCCAGACAGCTGATCAAAACAACAACAAGAACAAAAGCAACAGCAACCTAAGACGAGGTTAATCCAATGCAAACAAGTAGAAAACAAGTTCAAATGGGAACAGATTTTATTTTTCTAAGTATTAAAATTCACTGAGAGGGTAATGGTAGCTAAGAAATAAGGAGACATCTGCTGTGTGAGTATCTGAAGAAAAATATTCAAGTTCAGAGACATCACATTGGCAACAAAGGCACAAGCGGGACGCATAATGCAAAGGAAAGCATCACTGAAGATCCTGATTTTTAGAAAAACTGAAAATGCTCAGAAACGTTGACAGAAGACAAGGTGGCTAGATGCTGTTGCTGATGACACAGGCATGAGCTTACAAAACCTTAAGTAATTACTAACCAACAATCCTGAGATTGTTGAGGAACATCCATTGGGTCCCAAAAAATCAGAATTCACTGAACAACAACAAATGTTGAGTGATGTGCTTCAGTCAGTCTGTTTATGAAGACTTTGAATAGATGGTTGATAATAATTCTGGAGGTGACACAGAATGGAGTGGAGTGGAGTGGACTGGACTGGAACGGAACGGAACAGAACAGAATTCTTTATTGGCCAAGTGTGGTTGGATGGGATAATGTGATGGGATTTTACATTTTTATTTTAAACAATATTTTATATAATATTTATGATTTTACATGTTATTATACGTGACCAATGGAAATGAGTTATGGTTTAATAAATTAAAGAAATAATCAGTAGAAAATGTTACTCAAAGTAAACAGAAGTTACATTCAAGCTGTCATGATATGTTGTGCCAAACTAAAATAAGATAGTCTGTCGCCCTGCAAACTGTGCTCTTCCTTGTTTTTTTGCTTCCAAGTTGCACAGAAATTTATCTTCAAAGTTAGGGCCATTCTTCTAGAACCTAATAATAGATAATAATACATCATGCAACAGGTTTTCTCTATGGAATGTCTTGTGCCATTACTTTAGAGCTAAATCTGTCCCTGCCTGTATTTCCCTTTCTCTTTTATCATTTTTACCCTGCTGTCATTTGTTTCTCTGTTGTCCTATTGCACTGAGATTTGTTACAGCCCTGAAGAAGAGAATGCTTCTCAGAGGCATAGGATTCACTAAATTACACAAAACTACAACCGCCACTCCTTGCAGCTCTGAAGATGATAAACAGTGAAGGATGATTAAAAATTAAAAGCTCTCTGAAACTAATTGTTTAGCTTCCCATCCTACATTCTTGCTCTCTGCTTCAAAAATTAATTTGAAACATAATGCTACAATATTCAGTCTTAATATAACTGAGACTTGAAAATCAGCACAAATTGAAATCGTGCAAAACAAGCCAATTGTCTATGAAACATAAAACATACCAAAATATTGTTAATACTATTTTTCTACTTAACTTTCTACCCTGAGGAATTACTGTAATACTTTTCTATCTTCTAAAAAATATTGGAGGCTACTTCCCTACCATTTTTTTCTACCCACAGGAAAACTGTGATAGGTTATACAGAGACTAAGTGTATTTCAGAAATTTGGATATAGCAGTGCAGCTAGTTTTTAGTATCAAAACACATTATTTAGCCTGCAGAGGAAATAACCAGCAGCACAGATTATGGAAGGAATAGTGTGGAAACATTGCCCTGGATTCTTCTGGCTTTAAATCATGCCTTATTCCTGTTTTATTTCTTGCTTAGTCCATCACAGCCCCATTACTTGATGGTCCAACTTGGAAAGTCTTCTAGGAAATACTGACAAACTCTACAGACCAATTCCACATTTCTTCCTTTTGATGGATTCTTTGAAATGCTTTTCCAGCTTTGGAAATAGAAGTTGCTTAGTGATTCAACTGGAAGCTACAATCACATTAATCAAACAGCCACTTGTAGACCCAAAGATATTATGCTGCAGTTTGTTGCAATTTCCTGAGTTATTACATATACTGTATCAGTATATCCAGCAAACTGGGTTTTGCATTTTGTTTCCAGTTTAATTTTGATTCACAGTTCTGGGACCAAAGCTTGGCAACACACCCCTAAGAAAACAGAGTAGGATGGCAGACTGGACTCAAAACTATTGTCTCAATTTCCAAATTTCTGGGTATAATCCACCTCCTACAATACTCAGTTTTTGGGTTTCATTCTCTTTACCCAAGCAAATAATATTACCAAGACAAATAAAACTTTATTAAATTTATCCAGAGTATTTGTTCACTATTTAAAAAACAACAACCCATAAACATGGGAGAAATAACTTGTCATGCACACAGGCTCTCCTCTGAATGTTCTGTCCCTTGCTGAAGATAAGAGTGACTTTGGATCACTCTCTCTCAGCCCATTCCACCTCACAGGGTTGGTGTTGTCAGGAAAATAGGAGGAGGAAGGTGTGTTGGATGTGTTCACTGCCTTGAGTGTGAAAGTAATAAAGGTGGGATACAAATAAACACACAAATAAAATGGCTCTTCTCCATCTACTCCTCCCCATAACCATTTGGGCCTCCTTTGCAATCCCTGTGCCCAACTGAGGGATTGGTAGAGAAATTGGGGTGAAGAATAGAATAGAATAGAATAGAATAGAATAGAATAGAATAGAATAGAATAGAATAGAATAGAATAGAATTCTTTACTGGCCAAGTATGATTGGACACACAAGGAATTTGTCTTGGTGCAAATACTCTCAGTATACATAAAAGAAAAGATACATTCGTCAACAGTCAAGAATCATAAAGTACAACATTTAATGATAGTCATAGGGTACAATCAGCAATCAAATCATACTAGGAAACAGTCAATATAAATCATAAGGATACAAATGACAAAGTTACAGTCCTACAATTACAAGTGGGAGGGGATGGGTGATAAGGAGTAATGAGAAGGTTAATAGTAATAGTAGTGCAGACTTTGTAATAGTTGAACAGTGTTGAGGGAATTATTTGTTTAGCAGAGTGATGGCATTCGGGAAAAAACTGTTCTTGTGTCTAGTTGTTCTGGTGTGCAGTGCTCTGTAGTGTCGTTTTGAAGGAAGGAGTTGAAACAGTTTATGTCTGGGATGTGAGGGGTCTGTAAATATTTTTACAGCCCTCTTTTTAACTCGTGCAGTATACAGGTCCTCGATTGAAGGCAGGTGGGTAGTAATTATTTTTTCTGCAGTCCTAATTATCCTCTGAAGTCTGTGTCTGTCCTGTTGGGTTGCAGAACCAAACCAGACAGCTATAGAGGTGCAGATGATACCATTTACATGGGGACCCAGATTGTTGGGGTCAATATCCTGACTCTGTAAGCCACTAAGAGAGGCTGTAAAGCACTGTGAAGCACTGTATAAGTCTAAGTGCTATTGCTACACTGATGATAAACAGTGAAAGCAGGGGTTCTCAAACCCACATCTGACAGAGGACAGGAAGGGTTGATTGCAAGATCAAATATAAACTCAGATATCGTATGAGGAGATTCATGATAATCGGCAAACATTAGAAGGAATACAGTAGCACCCTTTCAGACTAACACATTTTATTAAATGGCATATAATTCTGTGAACTAAAGCTCATTTCAACAGATGTATGTAACTGGAGATCATATTTTGAGATTTTTGGCAGCCTTGTTTTTAGGACAGAGATACAAGATACATTTATTAAAAATATTGCAGTTACACAAATAAAGATAGATTCAAACATCACAACTGACTACTTACTTAAATATTTAACTGTGAACTCAAATGATCAACTTGCATAGTTGGCAGAAGAGAATGAATAAAATACTAAGCAAAACATTGCTGCAGGCTCCTCAAGGGGAAAAATTAGAATATATCCTATTGCTTTTATATTTGAATGAATTCTTGGGTTCTATCTCTAAACAATGTTCAATAAAGAAAGGCTGAAATACAGCAAATGTGAACATGCTTTGTGTGGCTATCATCCCAAGTGAAATCTAGTGAATGGAATAGCTAATGGTAAAAAAGATCTTAAGATGTTTGAGTTATCCGGGAAATCCTGCTGCTGTCAGGATGTGAGGCTTTATTGGGGAAGCTGTATGCTAGGGATCAGATGGGATTGCTGCTATCACAGCAGCCTCTCTACCACTCCTGCTTAATTCTGTGGGTTTGGCAATGGAATCCCCCAAGCTATTGGGTCTGGGGGAAATTTAATCTGCCTTCCTTAGGCCAGAGATGACTTGAGTATCTGACCCAGACTGTTGAAAGACGTTTGGGTATGTGTGTCTGTGTCCGTGTGTATTAGTCTTGGTATTTTCTGGATCTGGGGAGATAGTAACCATCCATCTTTTGTTAATTGTGTGGTTTTCTGTGGCATTTTCTGTCACATGGAGAAAAGATGGCTCTAGCCAGGCTTCAGAAGGAACTTGAGATTGCCCCTGAGGTTCTGATGAACCGAGGTTTTCTATAAATGTTTAAGGTTTCTGTTGATTTCGTTACAGCAGCTAACATAGGTAGCTCTCTAGAATAAGTACTCTAAAGCTACTGATTTAATCTGGTAAAACTATTCATCTTGCATATACTTAAACTTTAATCAAGATGAAGTTTCAATAAAGATATGTATGAGTAGAAGTGATATTCAACCAGTTTGGACAGGTTCTGGCGTACAGGTAGCAGAAATTTTGTGTAGTTTGGAGAACCAGCAAATACCACTTCTGGCTGTCCCCCAGCCCCGCCCTTTCCTGTCCTATATTCCCTTGCAGACTGCCATGCCTCAGCTGAGCTAAAAAACAGCTCACCTCACTAGCACTGACATAGAGAGCGGTTTTTGAGTGCTGCGCACACATGTACTCTCGTAGAACCAGTAGGAAAAATGTGGAATCTCACCACTGTATATGAGTGTATACACATGTGCATCCATGATTGAGCACACGCGTGCAACACACACACAAACAAGAAAGGAGAATATAAAGCTAAGGAAAATTCTGCATCTGCATAATTTTAAGCAAGGGCAAATTTTTTTTAAAAAAGTACTTATCTATATCTGAGTTACAATTTCTCAAAGTACAATTGGGATTGACCATTATGAATACAGTATGATCAAGAGGAAGTTTGGATGTAAAAGCTCTGAAAGCAAGTTCAATTTTTGAAATGGCAATCTGAAACAAAAGGTTGCAGGCAATTTGCAGGAGCTCTTACGCCATATAAGAGCTCCAGAGATTTTGTATCAGAAAACGAACTGATGAAACAGAACTTTAGTTTAAATCAGGGATAGCTAACTTTCCATGTGTTGAGAACTCTGGCTTTTCAGATAATGTTACCTGCTCTTTGGAGATCCTGTCACAGTTACATTTTTACAAAGAAAACAATAATATTTTCCAATTTTAAGATAAAGTGACAGTCCAAATTCTACTATCGTATGTTTCTCAGTTCTTTTTTTCTTCAGCTAATACATTGCTTTTAATTAAGTTTCAAAATGGTGAAACTCTGCAACATCTTACTGCTCTGTGAGATGAATCTTATTATTTGTTATTTATTTGTTCTCAATAAAGTATGTGCACAGTGAAATACTCTTCTGCCCTTTGACTACTATCAAAGGAATCGACAAAGTCAGCTGGAACTCAATTTTAAAATATAGCTTAAAATAGAATATAGATTTAAAATAATGATATTACAAGTAATGGATCAAAATTCATTAAATGCAAAATGTTCTAATGTTTTCCCAGTAGTTCTGGTAAAGAAAATATTTGTTTAGAATATAAATCAGCTATTGATTTGTTTATGAAATCTGATAATGTGCACATCATAGAAGAGCCTGACAGTAGAGATTATGCTTTAAATTGCTGGGGGGTGGGATCAAAAGCCTGGCCCTTTTTTTGAAAAGAGCAAAATCATCAAGAAAGTAAGCGTCCAGCCCAACATGATCTTGAAAGTAATTTAATTAGCTTTTAAACTCATTTTACACAGAATATACAAAATCTGTGATTGATTGATTGATTATATGCCATACATTGTTATGAACTATTAGCGATCACATAGATTTTCTCCAAGAGCAAACTCTGATAAATTAAAATGAAAAACTTGCAGGGATTGTGTTGCTGTCCTTGGTGCTGAAATATATACTTCAAAAGTCAATGAATGCATTGCTGGCCTTATTTATTATTTTTCAAACTTCCAGATCGGTTTCAAAAACAAATTTTCTTGTTTACCATTTTCTTTTATGTTTATGCAAAAAAAGGCAATTTAAAAGATCCACTTCATTTACAACATAAGTTTCAAAATGTAATAAGATATTTTCTGGATCTCTGAACTACAAAAAGTTTAGCAGTTTTGATGGCAGCAACACCCATTAGAATATTGTATTTCCCAATAAAGGATGATACAATCATGGAGATATGTGTACCACAAAAATATTTAAAGGATCAAGGGACTAAACATGCACCTGTGTTAACGTATTTTGTTTATATTATTCAAAAATACATCTTATTCTTTTGATTACTGGGTTGGTGCCAAATGTTGTAATTCCACGAAAGGAAGAAGTTTCCATTTAGAAAACACTGCATTCTGTGAACATAATTCCAATTCTACAAAAGAAAGCCCTGATGCAAATCACATCATAATTAGGGAGAACGGATAGAGAAGGGGAGAGGAAAATAAATGATAGTTCCAAAAGGAAAAACACTGGTCTCTATAGTTTGATAAAAGACTGAGTTTCAAGTGAGAGAGAGGGAGAGAGAGTGTATTTCTGTTGCATATAATACACTAAATGGAAGGTGCTTTGTTTTTAAATAAGAATTTTATACCTATTTATTTCCTATAGACTGGAGTATATATTTCAAACAATACAGTACATCACTGTCTGTATAAAAATAACTTCTCCCTACTTCTGAGTAGAGGTGATCTAAAATAATTATCTTACTCTTACTCTTAGGGGAAGATATATTCAATGCCTTCTCAGGTCAGGCATAATGAAGTTTTGCAACATACTACAAAGACTTAAATATCTTGTTTCTTATGAAATAACATGGAAATCAGGGTTTCCTGACTATAACTGGAAAGAAACTCAGGTACTGGACTATAACTGGAAAGAAACTCACTTAGTGACTTTGAACCAATTGCTTTCAGTGAAACATACTTCAATGGGATATTCATTCACAGATAAAAATGAAGATCTCATTGTATGTTGCTGGAAAGAAGGTGAATAGAAATCAATCAGACAAACAATATTTACTAATATGTATTTTATAAATCATATCAAAGATTGTCTGACAAAGCAGCTTCACAGACTAGTAGTTCTTATTACAACAAATGAACATCCATGAACACATACACTTGTTTATTCTGCCCTTTAGTACATCTACCAATAGAGTAAAACTTTACTTTAACAGACTCCTGTTTAATAGACTTTGGATGCAACATACAACATCCATGTCGATACAGTACCCCAATAACAGACTGTGCTATCTGAAGCTGCCCAGATTATTCACTTGAATTTCAATTATTTTTGTCAATCTGTATTATTTGCATTTGGAGGTAAGCAAGCATATGTCATTTGCATCTATTTATATGATTAGTACAATGGCACCATTATGCAAATGTTATAAAAAGACATAAAATGATGTGAATGATGTACATTAGGATTTAATGTACAACTGAGAGCAGTGGACAGTTCCTCCACTGAATGATCCATTAAATTAAGGTTTTAGTGCACACTCTTGGAGAAGCCCATTCATGCAATGTAAATGTTGCAAATGAAAATGATTAGTGAAGGACCTCAAATTCCCTTCTCCTCATTATTATTATTAGTTAGATTTGTTATGGTTCTCTACTTCAAAATACTCTAGGGCTCTGGACTCTACATCTCTGTCTCTCACACATGTACCTGCCAACCACAGGAATGAAAAAAAAAATGCCCCAAGAAAATGAGAATAACTCATTTACTTTCCACTTCAAACCCATGAACATATTTTGTTATTATTATGATTACTCATGATAACATGAAATTCTAATAAGCCTCCAACTACGAATAACATTAAATATACCCATTAAATAAATAGGCTGATAGGAACTACATTCTACATCTTCTGTAACAAATAACTGCTTGAGGGCAAACATTTTATGAGGAAATGGGTTTAAAGCCAATTCTTCAAACACTATCTTGCTTCCTCAGCTTGTGACAGGAAACATTTCTGAAGCATGAGGCATTGATTGACTTGATCAATAGCTGTCTTCTGAATCTGAACAATAATTATGCTGTGATAGCAAGTAGAAATATTTCACAAACCAAATACTTGAAGTGCTTTGAGCTTTGTACATTTAAAAAAAAATATCAGGAATATTTTTCAAATTTATTTTTAAAGTTCTAATCATTGGCATTATTAGAACATTTTTATATAGCCTTGTTATTTGTCCTATCTGAAAGTCATCCATTCATCAAGGAATTCAGTGACATATGAGAATTGTTAGATGAAGTGATTATCATTACACTCAACACTGGCTGCCCTTAAATACTGTATGTTAATAACAAAACAGTGAGAGTTTAATTTTTCTTTATCTAATGTTCTATGTAGTCTTACTAAAGAAACAATATACTATGATACTTTGCTCTCAAAGCAGTTTTAGCGTACCTTCCTTTATCTTTTTCTCCCAGAATATATCTTGGGGAAAACCAAAAATGGAAGAAAAGTAGCTTAAATTTAGAAAAAAAAGTACTTTCAAATGTGAACATGAAGGCACAAGTAAATTCGTTAAAAAAAATCAGGAACTGGATCAAATTAAATCAGAAGAAGGATGCATATTTTAAACTAAACACAGTACTAAGCACTATTTTAGATATTCAACAGCAAAAAGGTACAGCATTCCAAGTTATTGCATCAACAGACATTTTTAAAAATAAATCTTAAATACATAATGCAGGTATTGGAATAATATACAGATTTCTTCTTAAATTTGATATTTCATACCAGAATATTAAAAACATCCTTTTATGCCGCTGATGTCTCTGCCACAGTTACCTGCAATCTGCTTCACAATGCATTGTTCCATCAGTACATCACTACCAATATCCATCTATGCTAGGTCTGGCTTTGGTGATAGGATGACTAGGCAAATAGAATTTTGTGTTACAGCCTTTACAATAATAAAGTTATTAAATTAGAAGTTTATTTCCTGATTGTAAGAACTTCCAGAAAATTTAGGTTTAGTTAAATCTTCCGCATATGCTTCTTTTAAATACAGTTTTGCTTGCTTATCTTGGGATTGTTTTTTCCAAATGGCTTATACATTATCAATTAATATCTTTCTTATGTATATATATTTCTGAAAGCCAAGAACTGAATCCAAATACTACTGAATAGGGACAAATAAATACAGTAAGCTTGTTGGCCAATATTAATATGTATATTGGAAAACAAAATATAAACTTGGGTGGAGGGAGTATCAACAAATGAAAGTATGTTTTGATCTTACAATATTTGTCAAGAATCAGATGGTTCACGGAATTCATGAAAACACAGAAGAACTGGGAACCTTTATTCTTTTAGAAAAAAGTAGGAACCCACAATTTGTTCCAAGTTTAGTCAGACAGAGGTCCATGAATATCTGAAGCAAGACTTGGTTTTCATATATTTTCAGTCTGCTATTAAATTCCTGCTACCCTGGCTAGCTTTTATGTGTGGTTCTGATAAAAAGCTGCCCATGGAGAATGAATATACTTTTAATTCTCTTCTCACATTGTTTGATATACATACTGCTTACACAAACCGATAAGGCATCCTAACTGCAATGAAATTTATAGCTTTTTATTACTTTACTTCTGCATGCTATAAATTCATGGAAGGGTTCTATTTTATTGCAATGTTTATGTTTGCCAATTTTATTTACATACTCTTCCTTACCATCTGAGGAAGAGAAAAAATGTGGAAAAAGATACGAATTTTTTGCAGGTTTTCAGCATTACTTTCTCCACTTGGGTGGAGTATCTATGATCAAAATACTGCCCTATGAAAAATCAATATTTTGCAACTTTCCTAACAATATTGATATACATAAAAATTATATATGAAATGTATGAAAATTACAAAGCTGCATTATTCTGGAAACAATGTCATATTCCTAAACACCAAAACAGTATTAATTCTGTATATTTTTTCAGATTACAGTTCTCTGGCCTCCTAATTCAAAACTTCTAAAGTGCTTTAGTCAATGCATTTCAGTTCAGTTATACTGAACAGTCATGGCAATAGCAAAGAATGACATTTCCAATTTAGCGTTCCCATTAAAACTTTTCCTGTCTCCCCACAGAGGTAGACTGTATGAGTGGCATACCCACTAAGGAATAAGTATGATAGTTACTCTGTAGAGATGCAATTGTATGAACTAGGTAAGATTGCCACCATTACTGCCTACTATTGCACCTTACACAAACTAGATTTGTTTGATTTCACAACTAGTTGGAGTTACTGAGCTGGATTCAAGTATCTTTTCTCCAGTATCTACTTCCTTCAAACTTGCCAGTTATCCATACTGTACTCATTTCACATGCCTAAAATATGCTGATTTCTACTTGGTGATCAACACCTCAAAGGACCAGTCAGTCTTCATATTTTTCAAGAATTAATAACTGATCCTTCTTGTTGTTCTGACCCAGCTCCTCAAACACAACAAGCCCTCTGTAGTTGAAGCAATGATTCCTTTATTAGGAACTCCAGCAGCCCTGGCAAAAAGTTTCTCTCTTACAGCAGGCTAACAAATCTATCTGGCAGGGGGATGAACAGTTGTCTGCCACATCTATTCATCTCCGTCCCCTGCCTTCTATCCCCAGAGCTAGGGTTGGGCCTCGCTAGCAGCAATGGCTCTTCCATTCCAAGGAGTGAGCCACAGATTTCCACTGCTCTCCTCCTCTCTGCCTTCTGCCCATCCGTGCGTCAGGCACTGGACCAGCTGTTCCTCCTCTTCTTCATCACCCACCTTCAGACCTGGGAGCTGTTGACTCTCCATCTGAGGGCTGACGGACGGTCCAGGCTTTCTCACTCTCTCTGACAGCTCCATTCCCTTTTCCCTGTCAGAGCTCTCAGGTTGCCTTGATGCTGACCCTGACAGGTCACCTCCTCATCTGATTTGGCTGCTGGAGGGGCCAGTGGCCAATAGGCCACAACACTTGCCATCCATGGTGCTCTTAGCAACCCTCTCCAACTCTGTAATGTGAAGACACCTTTTTTCTCTCAATTTCTAGTTTTGATAATTACTTATTTATTACTGGAAATACCAAGGTTTTCTGGCCCATATTCTCACAGAAACATCCTTCTTTTGTTCCTGCCTTCTTCTGTAGGATTAATATCCTTTTTACTTCCACAACATGTTTCACCTTTGTCTGTCCATAAGTCCTAATACACAAAACTGCCTATCACCACCACTTCTTGATCAGCCACTGAAATTCAATTTCATGTAGTCTGAAATTGCCCTTGCTCCTTAATATTAACATTAAATCATACATTTCACTTTCCATTTTTTGCCATCATAATGAGCTCTTCTAAGTCTTTTATTTTCAGTAAAATGGTACTGTTTCTGTCAAACTGCTTATTATTTTGGCTTTCTACTTTGATTCTGAAGTATCTCATCTCTTCCAATCCCATCTCTTCTATTTCTATAATATACCTGCTGTATTATCAGATATATATGAATCCTTATCTTACTCCCTTCCTTATTATTAACCATCTGCTTCTCCACATTTAATTATTCTAGGAGCTTCTTGTTTATTATAAAAAAAATCAGAAGGATAATTAAGGGTTCCAAGATGTTAATTAATTTTAGAAGATACCACATTCTGGCATAGTTATGGAAAACTCTTCTTGTAGTCAATAAAGCAAGTGCAAGTATCTTCCTTCTATTTCTCATTATCCATCTTTTGTGAATGATCTGATCTCCTGTTCTCTGCTTTTTTTAAAAAAAATGAACTTGTTTGTTAATTTGACCTTCTTTTCTCCATATATGGCACTGTTTTTCTTAGTCAGAATTGAAGCAAAGCATGCAACGGTTTAATAATAATTCACCATATAAAAAAGAACAGGCTGGCATGCTATTACTATTACCATCATCCATTTCAGTCAGTTTAGGAAAGTGGGTGAGGTGGAATGTATTTTCTTTTATAATTGTTTTTGTCGCCTGGAGAATAAGAAGCGGCTGAATGCAAAAAGCCAGTTTGTATGAAAATGCAAGATTTGAGCATCTTAATACAAAAACAATAAAGCAACTGGAATGTTCATGCTTTAAGAATAAAAGGTGCAAAAATGATTAAGGTTTGAGATCATTTTTCCTCTCCTTAATTTATCTTTGATGCTTGGATTATTGTCTGTCTGGAGGTAAGGACAGGGCAAATAATTCCTCTGATTGTCATGTCTGAATCCTTCTCTCTCAACCTTTTGATGAATCATTATTCTTGAGGATTTTTATGCATGTTTTTCCCCCTCCTTGGATGTCTTAAATCATTCCTCCAGGAAGGTGATTAAGAAAAGAAGAACATTTGAAGACTAGGCATGTCCATCTTTTCTTCTCTGCCTTCAGGCCATGATAAGCACAGTTTAATATCAATCCAAGGATTCTAATATAATGAGAAGCCAGGGATATCTTCTCTATGCCAGTAATCTTTAGATATGCAAGACCCAGAGGCTTGTCCTACAGCCCTCCCAGCAGCTATTAGCACATGTCCCAGTTGATTGCAGAATCCATTCTTTGCTACTTCTAAACTCAGAGGAGAATCTCCAAGTGAGCTCTGCTGAGGTTCTTCTTCTTGATTAATACTAGTGCAAAGGCAAACTCCATGGAGAGGTAGATCCTTTTAATGCAACATTCGCATTGCTTCAGGAAATCTTGGGCCAGGAAATCTGCCTTTAGGGAAATGCTTCTAATTAAGGACTCTTTAAGAATCTACCACCCAGTGAAAGTGAATGTTAAGTGCCTAAAGCAAGAGGTGGGGCCTGGATGGCTTTCTGAGTCCTCCATTCCTATTACATCAACTATTTAACAGGTGAAGCTCTGGGAAAGATTCAAGAAGCTATTGCCTTTTAAAAGCTCTCTTTCTGATGACTTGAATGGTCTCCCGCAGAGCAACCCTCACAAATATTTTGTCAGAGTCTACCAAAAAAAAATGACCTGAGCAAAAGCAGATATTCTGAACAAAGCAGAAGATAAAGGAAAAAGAGTTCGGCACAGAAGCAGCGATGGATTACTCACCTCCATTAATATTTGTGCATTGTGCTATTTTACCAGAACCTAATTATTCATATGAAGCAATGCTCTAGATTTGACTAGAAACATTGGTATCAGTATTGGTTCTAGATCAGGGGTGTCAAACTCAAGGCCTGCGGGTTGAATTCAGCCCACCGAGTGCTTAAATCTGGTCTGTGGGGTTGGTCTAGAAATAGCAAAGGACTGGCTTTGACAGCCAAAACATGCACAGCTCCCCATACCCCGTTTTCAATCTGGATGGCCTCCTGCAGCACTCTGCCAGCCAAAATAGGATGCAGGGGAGCCTGAAGCTGAAGAAACTTCTTGGATGAGAAGCGAAACTTTTTAAAAGAAAAACCAGAAAGTTCAGTTGCCTCTTGAATAAGCACCTTTGGGACATGGAATGATGAATAAATAAATCTCTAAATAGCTAGCAATGATCCAATGTACAGTGACAGTCAACAGTGGTTCAGAATTATAGATCCTATCATCTCAATTTTCTATATATTGCAACAAAGGTTGAGGCATTTGCAGTAGCTTGGCAGTAGCTTGGCAAAGCATGTTTTAGCTACCTTTTTAATGCTACAAACTGCACATATTTGATGTAAAGAATGCATCACATTACATTTCTTTTAATTACTGCCTACCAACTTTATTACTCTGTATTTTTGTATATGTACAGTGGCACCTTGGTACTCAACTGCTTTGAAACTCATTGAATTTGGTATTCAATGCATTTTGACATGAAAATTTTGTCACAGTATTGTGTGTTTGGTACTCAATGCACAAGCTAGAACTTGTCTGTGTTGACTGCCTTGTAACTCATCATTAATTGGTTCCAGGAGATGTTGAGTACAAAAAACAATGAATACCAAACACATTATAGTATTATTGTATATAGGAACAATGTGTTTGCTATTCATTGCTTTTTGTACTCAATGCATCTCCTGGAACCAATTAATGATGAGTATTGAGGTACCACAGAGTATATATGTGTATATGTATCCCACAATTAATCTTGTTTTCCCTATCTTAATTATATATTGATCTTTATAGTTCTGGTGTATGTATATGTACACACACACACACACACATTGAGTACATATGAAATATCACTGTAACTAAAGAAGCAATGTGTGTGGGTCTCTGGAAAGCTCCTGCCACTACCCTCCAACAAATATATCCTATGTTTCACAGGAACACAGGATTCAATGTTCCTTGTAGAAAGTTAGATTGGCCCCTTCTTAATTTAATTTTAGATGCATCATTAAGCCCTTGTTTGTTTGGTTTTTTTTGCATAGTTTCAAAATAACTTCAAAAGCATTACATCAAGTACTGCAAATTGCCTTGTGGACCTGTTTGGAGCCAAAAAGCAGCCACGTGGTTTCCTGAGATTACACAATACCAGATATGACACTGAGACATGACAACTGATTTCAGATAGATTTGTGAACCTATGTACACATTTGTGAACCTATGTACAGAACCTTTTCAAAACTAAAATAGTTACTGGAATTTCGGGTATATTTTGGCTGTTACAAGAAACAAAGACAGAACATTGGCCTACAAAGGATATTATCTTAACATGGAGTTTTGATGTGTGTGTTTTTCTTATATAGTCAACACTTACTCTTTTGTTTTTGAATTTTAGCTAGGTGACACATCCTAGACAATTTATCTGAGTGCAAAAAGCCAAGCAGAGTCAGTTAGAATGAAGAATATGGTAAATTCAAGAAAACAGGAGTTATTTCTAGCTATTGTTTCTAGCATCCAAGATTTTGGTCTATTAGATGTAGCCTGGTACAGAGAAACTTACAAAGTTCCTATTCATGAAAAAAAAAACTTATTTCTGAGAGATCTTCAGGAGGCATTCTACTTTTCAGGCAGGTTTTGTTCAATGGATTTGTTGGTTGATTAATACATTCTCTCGCACTGTGCAAACATTGTGTAGGGATTTTGGTTACCACCAAGTGACAGTATGTAACCTTATTCATTCTTTTTGGAAATCATCAGATGTACATAGTCAAGTCTTATTCTAAGGAATTCAAACCCTCTATTGGAAATTGAGTCAACAGACCAGTACTTTGTTGTTGTGTTACAGTGCAATGATCTGTGCATCCGATTCCTAGTAGTAGAAGGTCTGAATTCCACAGAACAATATGATGCTACATATGTATAACTTCTATCATGCAGATTTTTTAGAACTGGGCAGTGGCTTAGCTAGTAACTCAGTTCCAGAAGGAGACCCTCAATGATGGATAACAATAATTTGTTGTTCTAGATTTCCCTTAGCAGGAAATGTGTAGAACTTTGTTCTCCCCTCACCTCACCTCCCAAAACAAACCTGGTTTCTTCTTCCTAGTAAGATTTGAGACAGCCATTAGTGCAGCTTAATATCACTTCCATATTTGTCAGAATCCACTACAGATAGCATTCATAATGCTTTAGCAAAGATTCTAAGCTGGGGTATAGATGGCTTAAGTGCCAGCCACAATGTTCTTATTTCCATCTCCCATATTTTGGAAGCTGGATTTTTAACTAGCTTGCTTGATGAAGAAAAAAATTGCAACAATGAAAGCTGGAACGATATGGCAAATCTTTAATTCACATTTTAAATAAGAATTTTGTCTGTGTAAATTATTATGATCAATGTGGCTGTTTTCCTTTTCATGCAGAAAAAAGCATGGGTCAAAAAGAGTATTTTACCAGAAGAAGAAAGAAGAAGATATACTTCTTCTGCTGCATAAATAGTTGGAGGAGAACAGGGAAAGACACAAATCAACATATATTTATAGCAAACAATAAGGAAAGACAGAATTGAACCTGTTTAAGCTTATGCAACAAAAATTCCAGACTTATTGCTCAGTTAAAAGAGAAAAGTAATTCTAGTACATACCATCAAACTTAAAAACTTAAAAAAAAAAAGAACAGCCTTATGGTATAGGATGCTGCTGCAAGCAAAATATTAAACTTGTTTTCAAAGCCAGAAACTTTGAAAAGGTCCAACAATGGCTGCTACTATATGCCAAAACATCGGAATTTCCATTATTCTGCCTGAAAACAGAAATCAAATAATGTGGAGGAAGTGGACTATGTAATTTGCCCATTCTTTCAAGCTAAGAGGGAAGGTTGATAAATGGACACAGATGAATTTCAATTGAGATATGGGAGAAATAAAATAATAGGCCATACCTGTCAGACTTACTAGGTAGATGAGACCAAGAATTCAACTCTTTAGCTAAGGGGTGTTAAACTCGTAGCCCTCAGGCTGGTTGCATCATGTGCTGGCCATGCCCACCCCAGTTTAGTGAAGGGGAAACAAGTCATGTTACGTTATGTGACAACAACGTGACACCACAAGTTTGACACCCCTGCTTTAGCTTTAGGAAGCTAAAACGTCTTTGATTGAAATTGGCTATAATAACCCAATCATGCAAATCTGGTGGCACTGCATTTCCTCATCTTTCTTATTTTCCAGTGAATTTGGAAGGCATCTGCCTGAGCCATTTCTTCATTAATGGAATGTGTGGATAACTTTGAGGAAGGAAGGAAGGAAGGAAGGAAGGAAGGAAGGAAGGAAGGAAGGAAGGAAGGAAGGAAGGAAGGAAGGAAAGAGATACTGCCTAGGAAACAAGATGATGGGGAGCCCCAAAATCTTAATGATCAGATAAAGTAACTTAAGAATGATCTGCCCTAATTGATCAGATGGTTTAAAGAGGTGGTGTTAAGTTAGTAGCTTCAGATTTGGAAGATTTTGTTAATGTAGCCTTACAATAAAGTAGGTTTAGCTCATGTAGTTATGTTTCCTGTTTGGTTTACTTGGGAGGGCTGACAAATCTAGGCTTTAAAAAAATGCTTCCTCTCCTTTTACCTAGTAATGTTTCTGTATATTTTGATCAATGTGACCTTCCTTACTCTCTACAATACCCAACATTACATGAGAGGACTTGTGCTTACACAGTGGGATTATCCTTCATATCTCATATCTTCTTCTCCTGAAGGGCCCTACAATAAATCTGGCAAAAGATCTTCAAAGTTCACAAATAGATTTGGAGAGGATAGAAATGGGAGATTTTGATTTATCAGCAATAACCTTTCTGCTGATATAAAGAAATTATTGGATATCCGTTGCTGAGAGGTAGGCGGGGAGGCAGAGAGACAGTTATAAATAGGTATCTTAATGCAGTAAGAATGGCCCCTTCAGGAAATTAGTGAAAACTTAGTTCTTCCAAGAAGCAATCTGGGCTATTTCCCTGTAATTATGCCTCCTGAGGAGAAATTAATTTTAATTTTTTGAGTATCTTTCCCAGCTTTATGTTATCATTTATATTATTATAACAAATTATTTCTTTTAAAATTGCTTCATGCCATTTTTTAACTGCAATTATATACTGGGGAATTCTATATGACTCTGAGTTGTATTATTGGTTCAGACTAGAAACCCTGTTTTTTGCAGGAAAAAAACATGGGAAGGAGATGAATGTTAACATTCAATTAAACTATAACTGATCAACCCATTTATTTTTCATATGTTTTAAAAATAAAAATGTACAGTACCTTGTGCCCATTTGTTGGATAAGAAATTTGATTCCTTAGATTCTCTGAATCTTATGTTCCCAGCTAAATTAGTAATCAGATATTTACAGGAAGGACTGCTCTTTAGAAGGCCAGACCCTGAAGATGAAACTCAAATACTTTGGCCACCTAATGAGAAGGAAGGACTCACTGGAGAACAGCCTAATGCTGGGAATGATTGACGGCAAAAGAAGAAGGGGATGGCAGAGGATGAGGTGCTGGATGGAGTCACTGAAGCAGTAGGCCTGAGCATAAATTGACTCCGGAAGATGGTAGGGGACAGGAAGGCCTGGAGAAATGTTGTCTATGGGGTCGTGATGGGTTGGACATGACTTTGCAACTAACAACAACAGAGGGTGGGGAAAATGTTACCACCAAGGGCCTTGGTGGCTCAGGCTGTTAAATGCCTAGCACTTAAGATCCAGCTGTCTACAATTATTGTAGGCTCGAATCCCACCAGGCTCAAGGTTGACTCAGCCTTCCATCCTCTCGGGGTAGGTAAATTGAGGACCCAAGATTGTTGGGGGCAATAAGCTGACTTTGTAAAAATGCTGCTTAGTAATAAGCAGGCATATACAATGGAATGAAGGCTATTGCTGAGCACACTGGGTTGTATCCCAAAAAATTGTAAGCCGCCCTGAGTCTTCGGAGAAGGGCGGCATATAAATGTAATAAAAATAAAAATAAAATAAAATAAATACTGCCAAATATTTAAAGGTGATATGCAAAGCTTTAAATATATAAAAGTCACCAATAATTTATTTATATCCCCTATTTCAGGACTTATATCCCCCTTTCAAGATAGCAATTCTCCAAAGCTTCCTAGAAGTATTGTAAACTGTAAACAAAATACAAGAAATAAGCTTCTAGGGAACTCCTCAGAACACCTATCATGATTTCAGCCCTGAAGGGAGGTAATCATCCAGCAGAATCCAGTTCTTATGGCGGTTGTCACTCACCTTCCTCCTGCTCTGATGTAGCAAATTAGTAATAACGTATTCAAGGAAGAATAATAGACAGCTTCAAAATAAGAGTAACACTGACTTGAGCCCAAGGCATGTTCTGAAATGAAGACAATTGACCTGCACTGAAGGTAGGCAGCCTGGCAAGAAATATTCAGATTTACCACTTAAGAGAATAAGGAGTTTATCATGGGGGGAGAGGGGGTCTGTTCTGGGCAATTAGCATCAGTAAGTTCCAATTAGTAATCAACTCAGTCCTTTCCCTTAGAGAGAAGCCAAGAGATAAGCAATAATAATAGCCAGAATAATAAGAATAATCAGAAAAATGGGTAATTGTTGTATTGGCTTGTAAAATAGCTAAGTTTGCAGATTTGCAGATAATTAAGTTTGGTTTCTCAGAGTATTTAAATATATTGGAATGCAAGGGAGCTTCAGTAATTCTTATTCATGTTTACAAACTACAATATTTTATTGTGCTGAGACCAACTATTTTCCTTTAAGAAAACAAAATTAATCATGTCAAAATTTCATATCCCCCGGAATAAATGTTTTTAATATATAAATATCAGCTCCTTAGTCACACACAAGATAACTAGATGAAATTAATAGCTGCAATATCGATCCCTTATTGCTGGAAAAAGAATTTCCCTACTGAATAGGTAGCACAGAGTTTGGGACCACACATTGATGTTTAAATTTAAAAATGTAATTTGTCTGTAAAAAAGAGATAATGTTTATATAAAAGTTAAATTTATTCCCTGCTGACTGAAAAGACACGTTCAAAAAATGTATATTCATAGATAAATTTTGTTATAATGGGAAAAACGGGTTTTAATTTACATTGCAAAACTATCACTTGATTTATTCTGTTCCCAAAATGATTTTCAATCTTTCTTGAAAAGTCTGGTCCTAGATATTTATTATCTTGTTCAAATTCGCACTCTAAGCAACATATTTTATTAACCTCTTTACATTCTGATGTCTACTTGTCTGTTTTGTTATAAATCACAGAGGATTAAAAGATAAAATATTGCATTGATAAGAAAAGACCTGATGGAATAGCAAATTGATTAAAGATAATTTCCAGAAGAAAGGGAAGTATTTTGTTTGGTTAAAGATAATTTCCAGAAGAAAGGAAAGTATTTTGCAATTCAGAAAAATCAATCATAAAACTAAACAGAATTAAGAGCCAAAATAATTTTCTGAAACCAGAATAATTCTGTTAATGCAAAGGAAAAATAAAAATATTTTTAGACTATAAAATACTCTGGCATAAGCTCAAACTGACAAGAAGTTCAAAGCCAAGTATTATTTTTATGTTAGAAAAAGCAGGTATTACTACAGGTAGTCCTTGACTTACAACAGTTCATTTAGTGACAGTTCAAAGTTGCAACGGCACTGAAAATGGTGATTTATGACTGTTTTTCACAGTTGCAATCTCTGCAGCATCCCATGATCATGTGACCAAAGTTCAGATGCTTGGCAACTGATTCATATTTATGACTGTTGCTTTGTCCCCAGGACATGTGATCACCTTTTGCGACCTTCTGACAAGCAAAGTCAGATTCATGTAATAATCAGGTAAATAACTTATCAACTGCAGTGATTCATTAACAACTGAGGCAAGGAAGGTTATAAAACAGGGCAAAACTCAGTTTAACAAATGTCTCACTTAACAACAGAAATTGCGGGCTCCATTGTGGTCATAATCTGAGGACTACCAGTATTATGTTAGAAAGCATTACTTCATAGTAGTAGAAGCTTGGAACCATATTCCATTGCAGGTAGTGGGCCAGTCATCATTAAGCCAGCTTAAACATGCTTGGGACAAGCACATGTCCACCATCCAAGAATTTATTTTAAAAAATAAAATAAACAATAAAGTAAAATAAATATTAAAAATAATAAATTAAAAAGAAAATGACAAGAAACAAAAAAAATCAAAGGGCAAACTCAAGTAGGTCTTTTTCCACCATCAGTTTTTTATGTTTCTGTAATTTGAAGTTTAAATAATCTATTCTTGGAAATAGTTCAAATCAATGGTTCTTTCTAAAGCCAAGGGTGGGTTCGTAGTGGTTCGTAGTTGTTAAGTTGCATGAAGAGTCAGGCGAAGAGCTTCAGTGAAGAGTTTATTAAGTGACTACAGCTCGAATGGACCCGACTTGGCTGGGCTACGGCTGCTTCTTATAGCCAGCAGCCGTAGTTGCCAGCCAATCAGAGTGCAGGGTTTTCCCGCACTTTTTAAACCAATCTTATTTGACATTTTACAAGAACAATTCAAACTAAACCAATGACATTCAAACCTACATACATAACACCCTCCCCACTAGGTTCAGTCCATACCAAACCCCAACCTATCTAATGTATTCTTTTAAATAGGTGGGGCTCTTGCGTGTACGTTGAGACCTTCGTGGTTCAGAAGTTTTAACGTTCTCACCCAGTGAGAGAGGAAATGTGTCTGCTGACATTTCCCCACTGGAACTTCCTGTGAAAGAAGACCCTGTTTGATTGTTAGAATCTGGTCTCTCCTCCCAACCCATCTCCAGCCCAATGTCAGCACCCAAGTCAGGTAGTGATGTACAATCTTCCACTTCTAAGGATGGATTTTGGCATTGTGACAGGTTTTTGAATGGTTCCTGTCGTAATGGCTCGTTACACATGGGGTTGATTCTTGCTTGCTGATTTTCCTCCTGTTCCTCCCCTTCCCCCCTAGAAGTGACATCAGGTGAGGGAACTAGAGAGGAACAAGTGCGATGTTCCTGAGAGAACCTGGATCTAAGTTGATCAATGTGCCTGCTCCAGAGGAGTCCATCCTCTGTTTGCACCCTGTAAGAACGAGGGCCTGTGATCTGAGTTATCTCAGCAGGAATCCACAAAGGTTCACCCATAAGGTTCTTAGCATAAACAGAATCACCCACACTGAATGAGTGGACTTTGGAAGTGGAATCTAGTGGTGCGTTTGGTGCGTAAGTGGGATGAAGGCGGTCAAGGGAAGACCTAAGTTTCCTACCCATCAACAACTCTGCTGGGGATAAGTTATTAGATGAGTTAGGAGTGATATGCTGAACACTAAGAAGTTTTTCAACTTTCTCAGTGATGTCCCCAGGACCCAGTTGCTGAAGCTTCTCCTTGGTAAATCGTACCATGTGTTCAGCCCGGCCGTTAGCGAAGGGTGCCCAGGGGCAGTAAGGGCATGTCTGATACCCTGTTGTGCTAAATAGGATTCAAAAAGGTTGGATGTAAATTGAGGGCCATTGTCAGAGACAAGAACATCAGGTAACCCATGGGTTACAAAAGTTTTTGAGCTGTTTGATGACAGCATCAGTTGTGGTGGATGCCATGGGGATTACCTCTAGCCATTTGGAATATACATCTACTATAATAAGAAAGGTGTGCCCTCTGGTAGGGCCAGCAAAATCAATGTGAATCCTGGACCACAAGCCCCTAGGACATTCCCATTCCTGTGTGGGGAGAGGTGGGCAGGCCTGACTACCTGACAGTTGGGCCAAGATGCAACCCAGTTTTCAACCATTTTGTCAATACCTGGCCACCATACATAACTCCTGGCCAATCCCTTCATCCTTACAATACCAGGATGACCCTCATGTAACATTTCCAAAACCTCTCTTTGCAGTTTTGCAGGAATAACCACCCTGCTACCCCACAAAATACATCCTCTTAATACAGATAATTCAGTTTGCCTGGACTTAAAAGGTTGGGCAAGGTGAGGTAGATCTTGAAGAGGCCAACCTTTCTTAATCCAGCCTATAACAGGAGCCAATAAAGTGTCTTTGGCAGTCTCTCTGGCAATTTCAGTAGCATGAACTGGAAGCTTGGCAACAGTTTCTAGGAAAAAGGTGTGTGTCTCAGGTTCAAAGTCCTCCTTGTGGCAAGGAAGTGGGCAACGACTCAGTGCATCAGCATGTCCAATGTCCTTGCCAGGCTTGTGGATAAGTTTGTATGAATAAGCAGCAAGAAATTCAGTCCACCTCAGCATTCTTGGTGACAGGATAGTAGGTGTAGGTTTGTCTCCTGCCACAATGCCTAACAAGGTTTGTGATCTGTAACAATGGTAAATGTTCTCCCATACAGATATTCATGAAATTTCTTAACAGCTGCAACAATTGCCAATGCCTCCTTGTCCAATTGGCTGTAATTCCTCTTTGCTTTGGTCAAAGTGAGAGTAAAATGCAATAGGGGCTTCTCTCCCACTGGGAAGCCTGTGGCTCAAAAAAAACCCCACTCCAAAAGGGGATGCATCACAAGTCAGGACAACAGGCAAATTCTCAGAGAACTGTATCAGTACAGCATCAGACATGATTAGTCTTTTAATACTGTTAAATGCTGATTGTTCCTTCCTGCCCCAGACCCAAACAGACTTTTTATCCAGTAATCTGTGCAATGGTTCAGCAATGGTTGCCTTCTGAGGTAGGAACATGTGATAAAAGTTAATGAGTCCAAGGAAAGCTTGCAAATCTGTTTTGCATTTAGGTCTAGGGGCTTCTTTGATTGCTTTAACCTTGGCATCTGTAGGGTGGATGCCATGCTTGTCAATCATGTAGCCCAGGAACTCAACCTTGTCAGTTTTAAGAGTGCATTTTTCTTCTTTGACTTTTAACCCCGCTTTCCTGAATCTGGTAAGGACTTCTCTGAGTCTTTCTTGTAGCTGAGTGTCATCTTCAGCAGAGATTAACACATCATCAAAGTAAGGCACTACCCCTGGCAGTCCTTGGAGCATTCTTTCCATAAGGCTTTGAAAGATGCCTGGTGCCACGCTTAGTCCAAATTGTAACCTTTTACACTTGAAAGCACCTCTATGAGTCACAATGGTTTGGGCCTCTGCAGTGGCATCATCAACTGTTAGTTGTTGATAGGCCTGGGCCAGATCCAATTTGGCAAAGTCTGTACCCCTGCCAAGTGAATGTAACAGATGATGCACCACTGCAACTGGATATGCTCTCTGCTTCAACGCATGGTTACGTGTCCCCTTATAGTCTCCACAGATTCTTACTGACCCATCAGTCTTGACTGGTGTGACTATGGGTGTCTCCCATCTGGAGTGGTCAGTGGGCTCTAAAACCCCTTGAGCTATTAATTTGTCTAATTGTGCATCACTTTTTTCCTTTAAAGCAAATGGGACCCTTCTGGGCTTTAAACGAATTGGGGGCACCTTGGGGTCTAGGTTGAAAGTGATAGGGGTCCCCATATACTTGCCCAATCCTTCACTGAAGACCTCTGGAAACTCAGACTTCAAGGCCTCCTCCCATTCAGAGTTGCTCACGTGATTGATGCCAGTCACCTCGATGCCTAGTGGATTGAACCACTCAAGTCCCAGCAAGCTTGGGCGATCCTTGTCCACGATGGTCAGGGGCAAACGTTTGGTGTGGCCTTTAAACTTCACGTTGAATTCTCTTGTTCCAACTACAGGAATCTTGTTCTCTTGGTAGTCTTTAAGAGTCAGTGCTTGCTTCTGGAAATGTTTCTTCTGAATGTTGGGAAGTAGCCTGTGAATAGTGTCCCATGACACCATAGATAAATAGGAGCCTGAGTCCACTTCCATTTTGCAAGGCCTTCCTTCAATGAGTACCTTCACATGTACTTTTCTGCTTCTCAAGGGTGAAGAATGACCAATGGTGACTGTTTGATGAGTTTCATTCTTCCCATTTGCTTCTGAGTTGTGCCCCATTTTCTCACTGAAGTTGTTGGGCTTGAATTCTTTCTCAGGAAATTTCTTCCTACTAGGTGGAGTTCTGGATGATTTGCAGACTCTTGCTAGGTGACCTCTTTTCTCACAACGTAGGCAGATGGTGTCTAAAAACTTGCATTCAGTGGGGTGGCCCCCACAGCCTCTGCAATAAAATTCTTGCCTCTTTCTTCCAAGGTCTTTCCTTTTCTTCTCCATTCTGAGTCTATAAATTCCTTCCTCCACCTCACTACAGTCTGAATCAGAATCTATTTGCTCAATGGGTTGTTGTGGACTTTTCCACATCAGAATGGCTTGAGGCCTTGTTAATTTTCTTCATGGCTGCTGCTGAGGACTTGGTTGCTTCCGCTGAAACAGCTTCCTCTATGGCCTCCTTAAACGTGATCTTAGGTTTCATTAGTAATTTGCTCTGTAAGACCTTATCTTTAAGGCCTAGAACAAACCGATCGCATGGCCTCTTCTAAGTTGGTAAACTCACAAGCACCCCAATGTCCCTTAAACTTGCCACGAAGTCATTAACATTTTGCTTTCCCCTTGATCCCGACGATAAAACTCGTGTCTCTTAATGAGGCACGATACTTGTGGGGTGTAATGGGCTCTTAAAAGCTTTTCTAAATCAGGCCATTCCATTACCTTCAAGTCTGCAGCTCCGCCAATGCCTTCGCCATCTTGAAGACTGCCGGACCGCAGTGCATGAGAAATACCGCCCTCTTCCGCTTCTCAGGGATGTCGGTGAGGTCGTTTCCTTCCAAATACATTTGGAAGCGATCTGCATACGATTCCCAGTCTTCTGCCGCCGGATCGAATGGGGCTGGGGGGGGTGTTCAGCGCAGCCATCTCGCTCTTCTGCTTGTCTTCCACGTCATCTCTTCTTCAGGGGAATCCCACCTTCGTGCCAGTGTTAAGTTTGCATGAAGAGTCAGACGTGAAGAGCTTCAGTGAAGAGTTTATTAAGTGACTACAGCTCGAATGGACCCAACTTGGCTGGGCTACGGCTGCTTCTTATAGCCAGCAGCCGTAGTTGCCAGCCAATCAGAGTGCAGGGTTTTCCACTTTTAAACCAATCTTATTTGACATTTTACAAGAACAATTCAAACTAAACCAATGACATTCAAACCTACATACATAACAGTAGTGGTTTGGGACAGCCCCTGTACAGTTTGGAGAACCCCCAAATCCCACTCCTGGCTGGCCCCTCCCACCCTGCCCCTTCCAGGAGTCCCCACGTGGCCCGTTTTGGATGTAGGTAAGTGCAGGGTGCGCTTGGAGGCTTGGGGAGGGTGAAAAATGGGCCTCCTGGGAGTTTGGGAAGGCCGGAAATGGGCCCGTTTCTAGCTTCCAGAGAGCCTCCGGAACCCAGGGGGGCCGTTTTCGCTCTCCTGGAGGCTCAAGGACAGCCTCTGGAGCCTGGGGAGGACAAAAATGCCTCCCCCCACCATGGTGCAGGAGGCCAACTAGCCACACCCACCATGGCCAGGCCCACCCAGCAACCAGGCAGAGAACCCTTTGCTAAATTTTTGAAGACCACCCCTGCCTAAAGCATTTAAAATTAGCCTCTAAATTTGAAATCATCTATCCAGAAAAATTAGGTATACAATCAGCTCCTCATCTTGATCTCTATTAGACAGTTAATATCTATTATCATATAATTAGATCATAGAAGAGATTGTTTTCCTAAATGAAATCAACCCGGACTATTCTCTGGAAGCACAGATTCCAGAGCTGAAGCTCTAATACTTTGGCTACCAAATGAGAAGAGAGGACTCATTGGAAAAGATCCTGATATTTGTTGGGAAAGATGGAAGGCCAAAGGAGAGGATGAGATGACTAGGTAGTGTCATTGACACAATTAATATGAATTTAGGCAAACTCCAGGAGTCAGTGGAGGATGGGGGAAGGGGACTAGTATGCTATGGTCCATAGGGTCGTGAAAAGTTGGACACAACTGAACAAGAGATTGTTTATCAGAGATTTGTTAACATACATATACAACTTCAAAGGTGAAATGTTGTGGATGAGACTTGCTGCTGAGTCACCAACATGATATGATATTTGTATTGTTGTAGACTCAAGGGGTGAAATGCAATTTGAATGTAGGGCAAAAGAGTGTAATGATTCAGAGACTAGAGAAGGAAGCAACTTTAGACCCACATTTTGTCCCAAAAACATTGCAAAGAAGGCCAGCATGGGAAACCTCAAAATATTAAGCATCCTATTTGTTCCTTTTTTTCTGACTTGTTTCCTACCTTTGTTGTAGTCCCCACTCACCTAAAATTACTGTTGCTCCTTTGTTGCCATTCCACAGAACTATATGCTTAGAGCAGAGGGGTCATGACAACTATAGACCAGAACAGTGTGTGTGTGTGTTTAAAGGTGGTCAGGTTTATGCAGGCAAAGCACATGACCCTACAGCAGCCAATAGGATACCTGCCCTTGCCACAGGGGCAGGAAGCTTAAAGGGAAGGCCCAAGAGAGGGTGTATATATACATGTTTCCAGTGTCTTTCTCCCCACTTGGAATTGAACCAATGGACATTTCTTTCAACAACTGCATCCAAAATTTAACATTCTTTCCATTGTGTTAAATTTCTAGCCTTTCAAAATGCAGACATTTCTTTGAACATTAAGAGAAAAGGCTGATCAATCTAATGGGAGTGCTGATAAAAGCCTAAATTGAGCAAGTATGATGAAAGTTATATGCTTTTTGTAAGTATATATTTATTTTTTGCCCAACCCACGGGGACCAGTATTTCAAACTCATCATTTTAAAGGGTTGCACTCTCTGAGAATCTCTGGCTTAGGGAATACTATCTAAATTTTGTATTTTAACAAGGTGTTTCTGAAGATTTCAAATTCCTCTACCTAAGAAGAAAATAAGACTCCAATTTATTTCTTTCGTAGGCAGCTGAATGCCAGGGCAATGTAACAGAAATTCTAGGACTGCAGCTATCTAAATTAGTTGAGCAGGGATTATAGGAAAAAGAATGGGTGAAGAGCCGAGCAATGTCCCAGCTATGTTCTGCAGCACCTGCTATGCACACCTGCTGCCTGGGAACAAACTTGTTTGCTGGCCAGCTTGACTGAAGAGCAGTTTGCTTGTTAGAAAGTACAATACTTTTCCCTCTGTGAGTCAAGTTGGCTGTTACTGGATTTATGCCAACTGCTTAAAATCAGTTCTGTTTGTTTGATATAATTATGCAGCAGGCAAAAGTTAATATCATATCAGTCTCAAAGTCCCAAGGCTTCTAACCCAATGAAAATGAAGGTTGCAGCAGGTGCATCTTGCTCAAGTGAAAATCAAAACAAGGGAGCAAATAAGTGTGGTTGGATAAGACAGCACCTGCCTGATCCCCCTCCAGTTTGGTTGGTAACTGGAGAAATGCACCCTGCACAGCTGGATATATTCCCTCTCCTATGTTAGCTTTATAGAATGTATCCACCTGGAAGATTTTTTTAAAAAAATCCAGCAAGATCTTAACATATATGGATGTAAACCTGGCCTCATGGATGATGATATTTTGAAAGGTTAACCAGGCTTCCTGTTGATGTCTCAGTCTTTGGCACTTAAACACTGTAAACAAGACAAAGAAAACTATATGCCATCTCAAAAGAATTGGACTCTTATTACACCAATTTGAAACAAATGCAAGAGAAAACTTTTTAGTATATGATCCACAAAGGAGAAAATGAAAAACTGGGCTGGTAAAGACCCAGCTTATGCTTTTTGTGTTACTCAACAATACAGTCCAGGCAGGCAAGGGAGATGGAGACGTGCGCAGCTCTCAGCTCTTCCAGCCCTCGCTGCCTCTCCCAACATCGAAGCCTCGGAGATGCAGGCAAAGCCGCCACAATGGTAGCATCCTGAGTTGCCTTAGCATGCTCGGTTAGTTAAGAATCACCCTACCCAGAGAAGGAGGTGGTGCTGGAGGAGGAAGAGGATGCAGTAGTGGAGAAGCAAACAACTCAGGGCGCCACCTGAGAACAGAATTACACACCCTCACTAACGTATTAATTTCCAACGGTTTCCAAAGAAACACAATTACCAATCTAATCCTAAGGGAGACACCCCCCAAAAACCGAGACACAGAACAGGATAACGGTATCGCCCTCCTCCCCTACATCAAAGGCACTACAGATAAAATCAGCAAAACTCTCCACAAACACAATATCAGGACAGCCTTCAGCAAAAAATAGCCAACATCTTAAGAAACCCCAAGGACAAGATCCATCTAGAAAACCAAGGAGTTTATGAAATACCATGCAAAAATTGCCCAGCCACATACATTGGACAAACCAACAGGAGAATAAATGCACGCATCGCAGAACACAAAAATGCAGTCAGAAAAGAAGAAAATACTTCCTCCCTTTTCCAGCACCTTAAAGCCACAGGATATGAAATTGATTTTGAGGGAATCAAAATAATCTCCAATACTGAACACTTCAACAAGAGAATAATTAGGGAAGTCATCAAAATAGAGAAACACCCCCATAACATGAATAAACGGGATGATATCTCCCACCTACCAGACATCTGGAAACTAGCCCTAATCAACAAACAGGTCCCAGCCACAAAAACCAACACCGGACCCAAAACAACACATGACGCCACCACCAATCTCCCTCACCAGACTCAAACCCAAACCCATCCCATAGACGAAAGACAACCACTGTCCAGAAACCAGACAACGGCTGCATCACCAGCTGCTACACCCTCTGTCCCCCAAACTAAGCAAACTGGCACACGCCATGAACACATAGCCAGACCTCAAACTCAGAGCCAAACCAAAGCCCAGAACGTTACATCACAGCCGTCCGCTCAGGATATCATATCACGGAACTCAGGAGGGTACACCACAAAACCTCAGGATGTTACAACACAGCCAATGACCCAGGAGATTACAGCACAAGACCCAGGATGTCACAACAATAGAACTCAGAAGGTCATCACACAGCCCATTACCCAGGTCGTTACAACACAAAAGGCTGAGAGACCCACAGCCAGTACCTCAGCCACACAGGGTCTTACAAAAATGCCAACCAATCTGCAAACATCAACTCCATCAACCAATCAAGAAGTAACAACACAGCCAGCCAACTCGCTTACAACAGAGCCAGCACACCACACCTCCCCACAAGTATTATAGAGCGACAGCAACTCCAATCACACTTTGCTCGCACAAGCACGAAGCCGAAAGCACCAGCCTGAAGATGGCGAGTGGGACCTCGTCGAAATGTCGCCAAGATACTCTCAAACTTACACGGGAAAAGACCCGAACACACCAACGCCTGCATACCTGTACCCGTGAAAATCTACGAAAACATATATAAAGAATATATATATATGTGTGTGTGTGTGTGTGTGTGTGTATGCATATATATAAATATATATGTCAAAATGTCGCCAAGGTATTCTCAATCTTACATGGGACAAGACCCGAATACACCAAGACCTACATATATACATACATATATATTTGTTTTCATAGATTTTCACGGGTAAAGGTATGTATGTTTTTCACGCAGAAGGTCATCACACAGCCCACTACCCAGGTAGCTACAACACAAAAGGCTGAAGGACACACAGCCACTACCTCAGCCACACAGGCTCTTATGAAAAAGCCAACCAATCAGCAAACATCAACTCCATCAACCAATCAAGAAGCAACAACACAGCCAACAACACAGCCAACACAGCCAACCAATCAGCAAACACCAATTCCATCAACCAATCAAGAAGTGACAAAACAGCCAACAACACAGCCAACCAATCCACTTACAGCAGAGCCAGCACACCACACCTCCCTTCCAGTATTTATAGAGAGAAGGCAGCTCAGATCACGCTTTGCTGGCACAAGCACGAAGCCAAAAGCACCAGCCTGAAGATGGCGAGTGGGATCTCGTCGAAACGTCACCAAGGTATTCTCAATCTTACACGGGACAAGACCTGAATACACCAAGACATACATATATATATATATATATATATATATATATATATATATATATATATATATATATATATATAATTTATGTTTAATATAAATATTAAATATATTAGCTTTTTTAAAAATCGTATTAGTGGTTCTCAGGATTTAAAAGTATGAATTTGGTGGTCCCTGGGATCCAAAAGTTTGGTGACCTCTGTCTTAGAACTTCCTCCAGAGACCAAAGTCCACCAAAGATAGAGAGATTCTGAGGTATAATGTTGCACAGGAATTTCCTGTATGTGTTATTTTATATCCTGCTACACACTGTGCAATAAAAGGCTGGCAGCCTCTTGAGGAGAATTGAAACATGTTTCATAATATATGAAACGGCCCTTATCGAGTAAACTTCTGTGTATTTTTATCTTCTGCAGATTTCCCTTGGCTTGTTTTCCATGGTGCACCTGCTTTCTGATTGTAGTTACCTCAGCAGGCCAACATCATACTGGGGGAGAGGATGATGGGAAGATAGTTCAGTTTTTTTCAACAGAGCATTTATATTTCTATGCACCTGTTCTTAAGTTCAGCCCACTAACTTAACCTTTTAGGTAGAAAAGCAAATCTACTCTTCCACCAGTAGATAGATTGTAATTGGGCTTCATACATAAGCTCATGAGAGGAAAATGTATTCCACCTTGTAGGATTGTCTGACAAACTAAAGAGATGCTGAAACTCAATCTTCCCCATATACATAGAGGGAAAATTTGAAAACTTTCTTTTAAAAAAATAAGAAAGAAAAAAAGTGATCTAAACCACAAGTCACCTGTAAACAGATGACAAGCTGCACATTCTATTCTGGAGGTGGGAGATTATGGGAATGGAGGCCCAAAACATCTGAAAGGGAAATCTGATAAGAAGGATAACAGAAGCAAGGAATCTTATAGGAACCTAGTTTTAAAGTAGCAGTGCTAAACATGCTTTTGCTTTGAAAACAGGTCAGGACTGAATATTGGGAACAAATGCCAAGACCAACAGCAATGTTTCAGTAAGACTGAATCAAGCAGGACAGTGGTGGCATTCAAATTTTTTTACAGCCAGTTCTGTGGCCATGGCTTGGGGGTGGTTTGGTGGCATGGCTTGATGGCATGGCTTGGTGGGCATGGCAGGGGAAGGACACTGCAAAATCTCCATTCCCTCCCCACTCCAGGGGAAGGTTACTGCAAAATCCCATTCCCTCCCCACCCCACTAACCTACTTTCCAGCTCTGTTCTCTTGTGCAGGGCAACAGAGAAGACCCAGCTGATCAGCTGGGACTCAGGAGGCAGAGAATAGATAGGGGCGGGGCCAGTCAGAGGTGGGATTTGCAGGTTCTCTGAACTACTCAAAATTTCCACTACCGGTTCTCCAGAACTGGTCAGAACCTGCTGAATACCACCTCTGAAGCAGGACAATTCCCAGCATTTAATACTGAGGCAAATTGGAGCCTTTGACTTCAGTTTTTTGGATTGCCCCTTCTTTCTACAGGGGTGTGTGAATGAGGGGTCAATTTTATTTTTTAAAAATCTAAAAGCCAGATATTATTATTGTTGCTCACCCAGTAAACCAGATGTTGAGGCTGGATTTGGCATTTTTGTCAATCTATCAAGTCCTTCCCAAGGACGTGAGATAGACAGATGCTGTTGGTTAATAATATTAAATATATTAGTAGAATGTAAGCTGTTTCAATTATTACGGTTGGTATCACAGTCAGCCAGATGTTGAGACTGGATTTTGCATTTTATACACCTATTAAATCCTTCCAAAGATGTGGGATGGATAGATACTGTTGTTGTGATGTTAAAGTTGTGCTCCAGGATATAAAGATATGTTCCAAGTAAGGCTTCTTTTGCAATTGACTGATGGAGATTTTGTCTTTCCCAATTGTGTTCAAGTGATGCTCCAGATGTTCTGGGATTGCACCCAGCACGCCTATTAGTATTGGTACTATCTTTTCTTTTGTCACAATTGTTCTACTTCCATTTGCAAGTCCTTTTTGTATTATTACAATAAGAACACGTATGCAAAAAATACAGATTCAACCGTTTTCCTAAAATTTCCAAACCTTATCTCCCCCCACTCCCATTAACTCAATAGACGTTGAAAATGAGATACCAAAAACATTCTGTGTGCAGTAAATTTTATACTGGAAAGTAGTGTATTGCAGAAAACAAAAGTTAAAAAAGACTTCTGGGTAGAAAGTAGGGTTACCTTAATTATTTCAGGATTTCTGTCTTGGGGCATTATTTTGAAATCTTATTTACTATGTTCTTATTTTTAAATGTAATCTTGTTACAGTATTGTGGAAAAGTAACTCTATTAGACTGCATTTGTTCAGAAGTCCCTTTTATACTTCCGGGGAACTTCACAAGAGATCAACATAGTCATTTATATCAAAACAATCTTACTCTCTCCCTGGGGATGTACAGCAGGGGGCAGGAAAATAGAGAGAGAAGCATGCTTGTCTCAGATGCAAGAGGCAGGGGGATATACACTGTAAGCTGTTCCTGAAATGGGTATCACAAAATATTGAATATTTCTAACACCTTAATATTTGTGTATATAAAGCTACAAAGGAAGAGCTTTGTTCTATGACCTGATTCCAACTTTTGCAAATTCCTCATGGAGCCAGCCTCATTGCTTAAACTGTAAAATCAGCACAGAAATGGAAAGCACTTACAGCAACCACACATTTACCACAACGAGCAATCAAAATGGGACAAGTCTAAACAAACTCTTAATAATCAGGAAGCATCTCTACAGGCTCAGAGCTATCATACTCCTTTACAGAAATGATTATACACAGCCCTCATTAGTCAATAAACGAAGAAGCAAGCGCCTAGGGCACCAAGGGGAAGAGGCTGCCATACAGTATTTTCCCCAAACTATCATGCCCTTAACTTTTTCACTGCCATTCTTCATTTTAGAGCAGGGGTGGGGAACAATGGCCCCTTTATGACTTGTGAACTTCAACTCCTAGAATTCCTGAGCCAGCCATGCTCATGCTTTTATGACTTGTGAACTTCAATTCCCAGAATTCCTGAGCCAGTATGGCTGGCTCAGGAATTCTGGGAGTTGATGTCCACAAGTCATAAAGGGGCCATCATTCCCCACCTCTGTTTTAGAGGTAGTGCTCAATTTACGACCACAGTTGGGGCCAGAATTTCCATTGCTAGGGAAAGGGGGTGGTTAAATGAGGCCTGCTCAATTTTACAACCTTTTTTGCCATGGTTTCCAAGTGAATTACGTTAGTTGATAAGTGAATCTTGAGGTTGTTAAGCAATCTGGCTTCCACTATTGATTGTGCTTGCCATCCAGAAGGATCGCAAATGGCGATCACCTGACTCCAAGACACTGAAACCTTCATAAGTATATGTTTGTTGCCAAGGGTTAGAATTTTGATCACATGACTGCAGGGGTGCTGAGATGGTCATAAGACAGAGGGCTGGTCATAAGTCACTTTTTTCAGTGCCATTGTAACTTCAAATGATGGCTAAGCGAATAGCTGTATGTTGAAAACTACCTCTCCTCCATTTTGTTATAATTGTCCTCATCTGCCCCATTCAGTTTTAATTTGCACTTTTTTCTTTGACTAAATATTAAAAGCTTGGTTTGAGAGATTTTCAAAATGGAAAAATATGCTCTCAAGATCATGTAATTTCAGTAGCAATAATATCAACTCTTATTTTGCCTTATCATCTTGGGGAGGATGATTAAAGTAGTTTTCAATATATTTTGAATTGGCATTTTTCCACTTATAACAATTCTATTAAAATGCATTAAAAGTGTTGAAAATGTGCATTCTTCCATTGCTTTAATAATACGTAAATAATTTGCTTACAATGCTCACTATTTTTAGTGCTATATATATTTTGTTTTTCCCAAAGAAGTTTACATTTAATATAGTTGTGAGATTGGGCCTAGGGGACAGTCTGGAAGAAAGCTTGGCTGTTTAATTTCTTATTTCACCTTCAGCATTTATTGAATCTTAATAGCCTGTCAGTGAAGCTATGGAAGGGCCAAGGAGCACCATGATTGGGCTATGCTTAGGGCTGGATTACATTGGCCTTAATTCAGCCCTGATTATAAAGCCCAGATTTTATAAATTCTGAAGTACATTCAGGTCCAAGAACTAGAGATTGTCCTCGACTTATGACCACAATTCAGCCCAAAATTTCAGTTGCTAAGCAAGGCAGTTGTTAAGTCAGTTTTGTCCCATTTTATGATCTTTCTTTCCATAGTTGTTAAATGACTCGCTACAAGTTGTTAACTTAGCAACATGGTTGTTAACTGAATCTGGCTTCCCCATTGACGGGGCTGGTCAAAAGGTCACAAAAGAAGGTCACATGATCCTGAGACACTGCAACCATCCTAAATATGATGCCAAGCACCTGAATTTTGATCACATGACCATGGGCATGCTACAATGGTCGCAAGTGTGAAAAATGATCATAAGTCACTTTTTTCAGTGCTGTTGCAACTTCAAATAGTCACTAAATGAATGGTTGTAAGTCAAGGACTACCTGTAAGCCAGTTATCCCAATACCAGCACATACTAGAATCAAATCACTTCAGATCAACTAATATGGAGGATGGAATAATTTCTCAGCTCAGTATCAGGACTATGTATGCATGCATCTATATTACTATTACTATGACAAATGACTGCATGAGTTACAGACTTCAATGATTACTCTGTCAGCCTTTCAAGGTAAACTAGGCAGGAATCATGGCCAAATGTGTTAATTCTATTTTAAGAGCCACGGTGGCGCAGTGGTTAGAGTGCAGTACTGCAGGCTACTTCTGCTGACTGCCGGCTATCTGCAATTTGGAAGATCAAATCTCATTGGGCTCAAGGTTGACTCAGCCTTCCATCCTTCGAGGTGGGTAAAATGAGGACCCAGATTGTTCGGGACAATATGCTGACTCTGTAAAACGCTTAGAGAAGGCTGTAAAGCACTGTGAAGCGGTATATAAGTCTAAGTGCTATTGCTATTGTAAAGTTATATTAATTTTGCAAGTCTGAAAATACATTTCTTCTGTCATTCCCTTTACAATCAAAGAAACTGGCCAGGACCCTTTCTAAACTGCTTTCCCCACCTACATTCCTGCTGTGAGTTAAGCTGCCTTTTATCCGATCGTCCCCTCGGCTGCATCTCTTCTCCCCATCCCCCAAGGTCATCCACACATACTGTTACATACTGCAACTGAAGAATGTATTTTAGAATGCATCACACGATGCAGAAACGGCTGGAGATTGAAGCTATATGTAGCTGGTTCACAATTATCTCACCACGGATTATTAAAGGATGACATACCAGGAGCCAAAAAAGCCCAAGTATTACTCAGTAATTGGTGTAGCTTAGTGAGCTCAGTTCCAGGAAAAGAGAATCATTCAATTTTATCAATCAAGGACTCCATGGAGAGTCCTTAATTCCATTTCATAATACTCACAATTAATCCCTAAGACTTCCAAAAATTGAATTTATAGTTGCTAAAATGTGATTTCCCCCTCTTTATATACATCATTAGAACAACTAAGATTGTGTTTTGTTTTGTTTTTTTAAGATTTCTGGCTTATCATATCCTGCACCTGATGAGAAAAGGGAAATAGCTATAAAAGCTATCTGCTTGCTTGATATTTTGTTTCTCACTGAAGTATGGTACTATGTTTGTAATAAATTGTATATACAGATTGGAAAAGGAAACAAAAAAGAGCATCATGAAACCTAACCAACTAGCTATTATCTAAAATGGCTGGAACAGGAATCCCGTTTTTTACTGTCCAATGCTTGGAGTGAACTACAGAAAATAATATGCTGTGCTTTATCACTGCCCTCTTCTGTGATAAACTTTGCCTTTAGCATATGATACAGGTGGCTCTCAGGAACTGGACTCAACTGCTCTTCTTTTAAAACAGATAAATATACAGACTGAGCAGATGGTAATTTGGCACTTGCTACTTCCACAAATAATTTTGTATTGCTTCTAGAAAGCCAATGGCTGATCCTGCATCAGTTAACATCACTGGAGAATGCCTGGTAAATTTAAGGATTGAACTCTTATTCCAGGGGGCCTTAAAGAACTAGACAGTTTCCCTCTACTTGGATATTTCCTTTAAGACAGGGAATCTGTTTTGCATATAATTATCAAAACTAATTTGATGGGACGAAGTATTTTCTTATAAGGGCTATAATAGCAACTCACTTCCTTTGTCACTGAAGAAAAATCAGAATTTATATTTTAGTGACTGGCTTACAAAATAATTACTTCTCTGAGCCTACTTCAAAGTGGTTATCTATGTGTATCAGAAAGAAAACAAGAGGCAGCTACTTAATTAAGTGGCAGCTGAAGAATTAAGGCTAATGCTAATTATTGGGGAAGGGTGGCATAATAATCAGCATCAAGAGGAGAGGTTAGGAAAATCTGGAAAGCAATATCAGAATTACTGACTGACAGAGATTCTCAAGCCACATTTAGACTATTAGTTTGGTCATATTGTGTCAGACGGAGAGCCAAATCAAGGTGGGTTAGAGTAGAGAAAGAACTTGGGGCCAACTGAAACTTCCCTGGATAAATAGAGCCACATCATGGTGCTATGTTCATCATAATTTGTTCAAACAATTCAAGATACAGGTATATCAAGAAGCCAGATTGTAAAGAGATATAGCTCAAAACCATTCATTTATTTGTTAGATTTATTTGCCACCCAGCTTACTTTGAGGCAACTCTGGGCAGCTTACAACATTAAAAGTCAATAAAACCATGAACAATAAACATTCTTAATAACAGTAATAAATTACAATTAAAAAGGAGGAGAGGAAGGGAGCAAATCAGAGGTGGTATTCAGCAGGTTCTGACCAGTTCTGGAGAACCGGTGCGGAAATTTTGAGTAGTTCGGAGAACTGGCAAATACCACCTCTGACTGGAGATTTTGCAGTAACCTTCCCCTGCCACGTCCACCAAGCCATGCCCACAGAACCGGTAGTTTAAAAAAATGAATCCCACCACTGGAGCAGATGTGCATGGGGAGAGGGATCTTCTCTTAATACATCAATCACTTCCAGTGTGATACCTCCCCATTAGGGCTCCCAAGCCAACTGCCAGAGCCAGGTATAAGAGCCAGGCCCTTATAGAAGGTCAGACTCAGAAGGACTGATTTACCTCAGGGATCGATTTACACCAATCATAATGGAATAAGACGTGCTACATCACCTCAAAATGTCCTAGCTTTCCTGTAAATGTCATTATATTCTGAAGCAGACACACAGGTGTGTATTCTTTGTGATGGGAGGATGGCACTCCATTTTTCAAAAACACAGTTTGGATTGATCTACTGAGTCTAATCCGATAACCAGATGGGACTTAACTATTTTTGAAATTGTCAATAGCCATCCCCTACTCCCCAAGGTACAGAAAGAACACTATGTTGTCCATATGAATATAGATAGAGAGGATATCTCTAGTCTTCAACTATTATTACTTGGGTTTATACAGAGGCAGGTGTTTCCCATAATTGTATATTTATGCATAAGGCCTTTTGTTATTTATGCACACAGCATAAATTAAAAATGTTTTTGTTTACTCAAGTAATGTTATGCAAATCACTCAAAGATGCTTCCCTGCTATTCCATGATCATTTCCAGTGCTACTTCAGCAAATCTATCTATCTATCTATCTATCTATCTATCTATCTATCTATCTATCTATCTATCTATCTATCTTGTGGCAAACTTCAGTTAATTATGACAATTTCTCCATCTCCTTTACAAAAAGAACCTTGTGCCTAAATAGTGGTCCTATCCAAGTGTTGTATCTGCAGTTTAAAAATATTTTAGATTTAAAATAATGGACAGACATTATTCAAATCCCAGAATATCAGCAGATTCCATTTATTTACCTTTTAAAAAATAAATGCCTGTCCCATAATCAGAGCTCTCTGAATGTTTTACAATAAAACATACTTTAAGAAAAAGTTGATTTAAAAAAAAATTACCTGCAAAATAAAAACACCATTTAAACTAAGCAACTGCAAGGCAGTCTTTCAAAAACTAAAATAATGTGAATTAAAATGCAATGAAAATACAACGAACAGCTACAGGATTCAAGGGCTGGTCACTGCAACCTGAAGTTTAGTCTTCCGAGCTTTTGGAACCGTGCTGGAGCTCATTTTCAGGGAATGTTTCTCTAGCTCATACTCTGTCACACTCTATATGAGAGAAGTTCCCTGAGAATGGGCTCTAGCACAAGTCCGAAAGCTCGGAAGACTAAACTTCTGGTCCCAGTGACCGACCCAGATTGGATCCTGCAACATTATCCTAGGACATGCATATTTGCCTTCAATTGTAATGCAAAACTAATTTAAAAGCCTGAGAAAACAGAAAGGCCTTCAAACAATCCTGGGTGGCAGTTGAACTTCTCTGAGGAGAAAATTCCATGCGCCTCAAAGAATTACCAATCAGAGAGGGAATCAGGGGTGGGTTCCTACCGGTTCTGTCTGGTTCTGTAGAACCAGTAGCTCTGAAGAGCAGCAGACATAGAACCAGTTCTATGTCTGCTGATGTTTTTGCCCACATGCCTGCCTGGGCTCTTACCTGACCTTTATTTCCTGCTTTTTCAACTTCAGCTGCCGTGCGAGGCACAGCTGAGCTGAAAAAGCAAGAAAAAAGTGCTTTTTCAAAGGCCGCTGCTTAACTGTCCAGGCACCAAACTGATGACGATTTACAGGCAGTGTGCAGGAAAGTACATTGTAAATCACTGAACCAGTAGTTAACCCTGTCGGATCCCACCCCTGGAGGGAATGCCTCAAAGACAGACCACCAGCAAGTAATTAGCAGCAAGTAATTATTCAGAAAAAAACAATTAACTAGTCTTGTAAACTAAGTTCATGTTTGAAGTTTCAACCTGGTTTTCTACCACATATTTATGCAACAGTATTATCTCAGAGGTATCTGAAATTTAAAATGATGGCAGGTTGCTTCTATGTGCCCTCTGGGCATAAACAGCACTGTGTTATAAAGTTATTTTGCCAAAAGGAAAACAGTTAGAGAACAGTATATAATTAATGATTTGCATTTAAGAAGAATGGGTTGCAGTCTTCACAGAAATATACTGCAAAACGTTTATGCTGGACCATTCTTATGAATCCATTCCGGACATATAGCGACAGCACATTTAAATATTTTGTGTACAGGAAGTGAGTCAATGCTTTGGCAATCTGCACTCCATAAAGCATTTTAATTAGAGGAAAGTTTATAAACATTAACCAGTATTTTAACATGATGCTGCACTGTGTGCTGTATATGTTCATAGAAATACTAAACCAAGTTAGCTGTATATGAATCCATAGCAGTTGCAGCATTTCTCTCGCTTCCTGCAAAACAATTCCCAGTGTTACTAGCAATTTCCAGCAGGCCACAATGCAGTGCAATAAACTGCGAGGATGTCACAATGCTGCAATTACATACTCTCACTCTGATGTCCGATGTAACCAGGTCTGTTGTGAAATTTGTGTCCTGACATCATTTCTATGCTATCACTTCTCCCCTTCCATGAGCAATCACGGCCTGCTTAAAAATCTCCATGGCCTGCTAATGGAGCACGCTCAACTTCTTTTTTTACATATTAAAGTTTTTTATTTTTATAATAACAACAAAAAAACAAACATATAAAACCTTCTTTCTGTTCCACAGTGTGTCATTTGGATACATATTTCTTCGTGCATAAAATAATGTTATCATCCATATTTAACTTGCATATGTTTATAATCATTCTAATCAGTATTTTATATCGCATATATCACTTATTCTATTATCCTTAGCTTTATAATTATTGACTTTCAATAATATATTTCAGATTCATTTTCTTACTCTAACTCCTCCATTTATCAATAATAATATATTATACTATACTTATATAATTCAATTCTTTACTCTTCTATCCAGCCATTCATAAAATAAATTCCAAATTTTATAGTAGTCTTTTTCTTCTTGTTCTCTAATCGCCATTGTCAATCTACTCATTTCTGCACATTCCATTATTTTCTTAATTATTTCCTCCTCTGTCAGAATTTTTTCATTTCTCCAATTTTGTGCAAATACAATCCTAGCTGCTGTTAATATATTAATAATCAAATACATTAACTCTTTGTTATAACCCTCAGGCAAAATTCCCAATAAAAATGTCTCTGGTTTTAAGTCTATAGGTTGTTTTATCATCTTCTCCAGCCACAGGTATATTTTAGCCCAATACTTTTTAGCCTCTGTGCATGTCTACCACATGTTGGCTTCTGACATTTCCAGCACTTTGCCGACTTGTCTTTAAACATCTTAGCAATTCTCACTGGGGATAAATGCCCCCTGTAAAACATCTTATACAAATTCTCTTTATAGGCCATTGACATAGTTAATTTATAATTTCTAGACCATAATATCTGCCATTTATCTAAATCTACTCCATATCCAAAATTTTCCCCCATGCAATCATTGTTTCTTTTACTTGTTCATCCTCTAATTTCACTCCTAATAAATAACAATATAGTTTTTTAATCAACTTCTCTTTGGTGCCTGTTAGGATTTTATCCAATTCAGTCAATTCCTTATAAAACCCAGTCATCTTAATGTCTTTTTCATACCTTGTATGTATTTGCAAATACGAATACCAATCCCTTGTAAGTCTAACTCTTGCTTTGTTTTGAGTTCACCCTTTTCATTTAGAATTTCTTCATATCTAATTATATGTTTCTTTTTAAACAGCTGTGGATATGTAAAAGCTTCTAATGTTGATAACCAGACTGGTATTTTCATATAATGATAGTCTCTTTTTTTTCCCATACTGTTAATAAAGCATCTCTAATGTAATGTCTCCTAAAATATCCATGTACCTTACTTTCTTTATACCATAAGAATGCATGCCAACCCAATTGTAAATCATGCCGTTCTTATGTTAATAATCTGGCATTTTTCAGTACAATCCATTCCTTCATCCACATCAATATTGTTGCCTGATAATATAATTCCCAATTGGGTAATCCAAAAACCCCTCTCAACCTTGCATCCTGTAATAATTTTATCTTAATTCTTGCCTTTTCCCCCTGCCAAATAAATTTCATCATCATTTTATTTAAGTCTTCAAAATAAGCACCCTCAACTTCTGAAGGCAAGTTGTTCCACTGGTTAATTGTTCTCACTGTCAGGAAATTTCTCCTTATCTCTAAGCTGGCTCTCTTCTTGATTGGTTTCCATCCATTGCTTCTTATCCTGCCTTCAGGTGCTTTGAAGAATACGTTGATCCCCTCTTCTTTGTGGCAACCCCTCAAATATTGAAATACCCCTACTCCTTCTTTTCATTAACCTAGACATACCCAATTCCTGCGACCATTCTTCATATGTTTAAGTCTTCAGTCCCCTAATCATCTTTGCTGCTCTTCTGTGCACTTTAGAGCCTCCATCTTTTTTGTATTGTGGTGATTGAAACTGGTTGCAATATTCCAAGTATGGTCTTACTAAGGCATTATAAAGTGTAACTAATACTTCATGTGACCTTGATTCTATCCCTCTGTTAATGCAGCCTAAGACTTCATTGGCTTTTTTGGCAGCTGCAGCACAAACATTCAGAGTAATATAAAACATTACTATTATGAAGAGTTAGTTACAGGAAAATAAATGAAGAACAATAAGGAACAACCTAACAAATAAGGAACAAGATTCTGTCAATGTAGATTTACAATAAAATAGAACTAGTTTATCTAGTTGTGCTTTTTATCTGGTTTACTTCACAAGGCTGAAAGTATATTTCTCCCTGTCTCCTATACAACCCAACAAACTAAGGAGGGTCCTTCTGAACCACTAGCTATTATCCAGTGGCAGGTCTTTTATGGGACTGTTCTCTTGGCATTGTCTCTTGGCTCAATTTCCCAAAGTCTTTCCCATACACCATCACAGAAACCCAGCTTGTAATAAGAATTTATGAACCATAGCTCTCCATTCAGCTAGCAAGATACCTACAATGCCCCAATACAGTGTTCTTTTTCCAGAATATAAATCTCATAACACACAAACTTACCATGAAAAGAACACGTCTACTAATATTGGTACGAGTAGAAAAAGTTGGACAAGACATAAAGGGAGAAAATTGTTACTGAATAAGAGCCAAGAACATTAAACATTTCACTAGGCTTGGCAAGTATTGGGTCATTTATCAGAGATAAACCTCCTTCACATCAAAATTTCTTTTGTTACTGGAGGGTAATCTTTTACAGCCTCCGCCCCCCACATTTAAAGTCAGAATTAAAGGGTCCAAGAACAGTTAACAATTGTTTAGGAATCCTTTCCTCCTCCTCCTCCTCCCCCCTCCTCCTCCTCCTTTTTTTTTCAAGTATCATATCAGCCCAAGACTTCCTTATCAGCAGCTCATCACATCCACTCAATATTTTCCTTTAGAGGCTTCTTGGATGAGAAGTGAAATGTTTTCAAGAAAAAAAACCCCAAGAAAGTCCAGTTGAGTTTTGGAAAATCATCCTTGGGGCAACCATGACCTGGATAATTGAGAATCTCCACAGACATTCATTTCTGAATTAATCAGATTCATGGTGCTCATTTCCATGTAGCCCCATCCTGTGGACTGCACATATCAAATGCACATATCTGTGAAGCTGTCCAAGTTCTCTTGCCCTGTGCTGCCAAAGTGCTTACAAAATCAAATCACAAGATGCTGAAAGTAATCTGCTGCAAACTTCTTTCCAAAGGTGCTCACGGCCTAGAGGAAGAGCTGCACACTCTTCATTTTTAGCCCTGTGGTAGCTGTTATTGCTTTCCGATGAAAAAGAGGAGTCGGTGGAGGGTTTAAATTGTTAATATCACTCATTTTTTCCTCATAAAAAGGCACTGCTAATGTCTGACTGCTGTGCCTCATGAATAATTCATTGTGCTTCTTAATGCACAAAGCTCTCCTCTGCAATCCATTTCTTAAGATAAAAAATTACCTGCAAAAATTAGATCCCTCATGAAATATGAATATGAATCTGAAATTCAAGGGAAACCCTGGGAACCCTCATTAACTATTATAAAATAAATAAATAAAAACAAAAAACAAAGACCAGAATGGAAACCAAGTCCTGGAAAAGAAAGGACAGAACTGAATGTCATAGTGCTACTTTTTCACGTCAAGCTTCCACAATTGCTGCAAAGGAACTGCTCCCAGCTTGGCTTGGTAGGACAATCTCTTAGAACCTCTATCAGCAGTACTGATATCAATATAAAGAAGAGTGTCTCCAATAGTGTCTCAATTGAAAACCTTCAACATCTTCCTCCCCACAAGATTAAAAAAAGGACCATTCAACTCTCCCTTTTCCTGCATCTCTATCAATGCCCAACAGATATCAGCCACACTTTGAACTAAAGCCCAGAAGAAAGCATGACCAATTATCAAGTAATGGGCAGAAGGAATAACCTTGAGGAACAGGAGTAAGAGCCACAATCAAGACTACAGTCAGATAAAAGAAATTTGAGTCTGGCCAAAACTTAACCTGAATAATTGCCTCAGGCAAGACTCTAATTTTCAGGAAGATAAAGGGAGGGAGAAGGGAAGCACATTCAGACTTAAAAGACTTTGTTCTATAACTTATAATAAAAATAATATTAGCACATGTGACTTTGATTTCCTAGTCTGATGCACATTGAAGGGTTAACAGTAATAGTAGCACCATTAGAACCGGTTACAGGAATAACTAGGTTCCTGGTCAGGGAAGATTCTTTGACACAGCAGGCATTGATCAGTCACCACTAATGTTGCACAAAACAAGTTGTGATGTGGATGCTGTCATAACTCTCATAACATATACGTCCTTGGTGCCTTTCCAATAACCTGCTTTTCATCTAATTTGCATTGAAACAGATGGAAGAAAATTGCTTCTGGTACAGTTTTCAATGAGTGGAAATGTTCATGAACTGAGTAATCCTCCACCTAAACTTATGGCATATCATTCTTTAGTCGAATGAATAACACCAGCAACTATTTTCAAAGATAAGTTTGGTCTGCTTTTAAAATACTTTGCAATGCAAATTGTAGACTGAAAAAGTAAAGGAGAAAAATATATATGGCAAAGGACACCAAATGTGGGATAAATTAAAGCAGGGATAATTTAAGAAGCCAGATGCTGCCCAATAATTTGTAAAAAAAAAGGCAAATGCAACAAGGGCATTTGAATGTTATATTACAACAGGCACTGAAAGGAAAAGAGAAATGGTCACAAAAATCTGAATTCATTTATTGTTATAAATGCACTTAAACTGTCAATCCAAATTGGCTTTTTGCCTTCAGAAATTAAAAAGCAGAACTTTTATACAAAAATGTGCTCAGCTGTCTCAAAATTGATCATTTGATTATCTGACATCAACTCATTGTTGACCCTTAGTGACCACACAGACAGATTTTCTCCATGATCTGGCCCTAATCTGGCCCTTCAGCTCTTCCCATGCTACTATAACTGAATCCATCCATCTTGCTGCTGGTCTCTCCTTTCTTCACCTTTCCCAGTATTGAATCTTTCTCCAGAAAGTTGATCCTTTAGTTTTTCAAGAAAAAAGGAAGGAAGGAAGGAAGGAAGGAAGGAAGGAAGGAAGGAAGGAAGGAAGGAAGGAAGGAAGGAAGGAAGGAAAGAAGGAAGATGATATTTGAGACTTTCAAGAAAAGACTGGACAGTCAGAAATAGTATACAGTCTCCTGCTTGAGCAGGGGGTTGGACTAGATGACCTACAAGTCCCTTCCAATTCTGTTATTCTGTATAATGTGTTTGAGGTAGGATAGCTTGAGCCTGGTATTTCTGCCTTAAGTGAAGATTCTAGATTGATTTGCTTGATGATCCATTTGTTTATTTTCCTGATTGTCTGTGATATTCTGAGCAATCTTCTCCAGCACTAAAGTTAAAAGCATCAGTACTCTTACTACCTTGCTTCTTCAAAGACGAACTTTTGCTACGATAGAGTATAACAAGCAGTAAACCCTACACCATTTCTGACAGTCTCTTCTTGAAAGCTTCCAGTTATGAAGTTCCCACAATTTCTGAAGGCAAGCTGTTCCATTGGTTGATTGTTTTCACTGTCAGAAAGCTTCTCCTTATTTCCAGGTTAAATCTCTCCTTGTTCAGTTTCCATCCATCCATCCTTGCTGGCTTTCGGGTGATTTAGAAAATAGTTTGATCCCTTCCTCTCTGTGGCAGCCCCTCAAATATTGGAACATTATATCATGTCTCCCCTGGTCCTTCTCTTCACTAGACTAACCATGCCCAGTTCCTATAACCATTCTTCATATGTTTTAGCCTTCAGTCCCCTAATCATCTTGGTTGCTCTTCTCTGCACTCTTTCTAGAGTGTCATACCATAGCTTCTATTGTTCTGATCTTTGTAGGTATAGATACACCATGGTGTTTGACTATCTTTTCCAAGACCATGGCTGCCCTACCAAATGCCTGTAGCATATTTATTGATTGTATGTTCCTTTACTGATGATGGCTGATCCTAAAAGGCAGAAGATATCCCTCACTTTGATATCTTCATTGTTAATTCTAAGGCTGATTGTTCTACTGCTATCTTTATTTTGGTTTCTCTATTTTTCATTTTAGTCCCATTTTTTCTTTTATTACTAGGGCTTGGCACATCCTTTCTATTTTCAGCAGTCAGGGTAGTGTCATCAGCATCATGAAGGTTATTGATGTTTCTTCCTCTCATTTATTAATCTTATTTCTTCACTGTTCAAACTATACTCACCTTCTTCCAATCCAGCTTCCCTTAGTATATATTTGGCCTATAGGTTGAATAAAGAGGGGGAGAGTATACAGTTGGGAGGGTATACCTTTGCCAACCTGGAGCCTGTTTGTTTCACTACCTTCTGTCCACACTGTGGCTTTCTGACCCATATATAGCTTTTGCACATGGACAATGAAATATACTGAGATCCCCACTTTTATCAGGATTTTCTACAGCACAGTGTGATTGACAAAAACAAAGGATGAAGTACATAGTGACTTCTTTTGGTATTATTTGACTTTCACAATTACCCAGCGTGCATCAACAATGTCTTGACTTCCCCCAAAATAGCATGCTGAGTGGTGGTGGGGGAGCGAAGAGGAATTTATTCCTCCTGCTGATGAACAGCTGATTTTGCTGCCAAAATGGGTTCTTCGGCAGTCAGATCCCTAGTCCTCAATAAGAAGCCATTGTAGACTTTCTACAAGTTAAATACAATAATAGATTATTAACTGAATGCTTTGAAGTTTCATTTTGCTGTTGGTTCAACGGTTAACTATTTTGCCTTTATATATAGATGACAGGTCAAATTGGTTGCAAATAGAGATAGAAGTTTATTACTTTTGGGGCAGCTTTGCGGGGGGGGGAACTAATATTGTTCCAATATATTTATCAGTATTCAGCTGGGAGGGGGGGATATGTATATGTGTTTTAGGACTTCTGGTGGCATTCCCTTCACGGATGGACCAAAGACTGTGATCGTGCATGGCTTCGGCCCATGCTCTCCCCGTTGGATGGCTCCGAACGGGGCCAGAACCACCCCGCAGGGATGGTGAAGAAGGGGGAGACAACCAGTTGGGTCGAGGGGAGCCGCATTTCCCCCCCTTGGCTAGGCATACTCCCTCCAAAGACAGGCTGTAGTGGTAGCCAATATGGCCACCCTGAAGAAGGAGAACTAATCAGGACAAAGATCATGCTGGAGCGGTGAAGAAGCGGACAGTGTGAAGACCGGACTAATCAAGCGCAACATCTGGATATAAAGGTACCCCAGAATTAAGATACTAAGAAATTTTTTAAGAAAGACAGTGAAAGCGGCAGCCAGCAAAAGTGAAAAGAAAAATTGACAGCTGAAAGTGGCTTTGAACTTGAAAGGATTTAAATTCAAGGAGGAAGCCAGAAGAAAATACCTGTTTAAATTGGATAAATATATGAATTTGGCACTAATAGGCATAATTAAAAGCTGAACTTGAATGTGTGGAAAAAAACAGTAATTGATAATTGGATTTATTGGATTTTTGAAACTTAAAAGCCCTAAACAGAGAAAAGAAAGTGGGGGGGGAGGATGGAACTTGGACATAACAGAGACCGCCACCTCATAGTAAAGGAAAATTTTTAGTGACCCTTTAAAAAGTGCCTGGCTGTTTCAAAAGTGGAACTTCATACAAAATAAGAGGAACTTTGTTACAACAAAGTAGAAACCCTGAAAAGTGAAAATACAGAATTTTAAGATAAAAGAAAGAAGAGTAAAGAAATTACTTTGGGATTGTTCGGTGATTTTGGCACAACTCTAATTTATGGTTATTTAATTATTTGATGATTTTGGAGAAAACTCGAAGAAGAATTAACAGAAACTGATCGTTGGAAATATTAAATATTAAAGATGCTGGTTGAATTAAAGTACTGGACAATTAGTTTGGATTTAAATATTAAAGAAAGGAATAAAGAAAACCTAAAAGAAGAGTATAAAAATGGCAGAACTTTTTCTGGAAATAAAAATGGAACTAAGAAACATAAAGGAATTACATGAAAGAAATGAATCATGCTGTATTGCCTTACAACTAATAGAAATGGCAATTTTGGAGAACAAAGAACAAAAAGGAGTGCCAGAAGGGGAGGAACCAATTAAAGAACAGACCAACTCTAATGAACAAACGGAACAACGAACACCAAAGCAAAAGGAAAAAAGAATAAAAATTAAAACTTGGAGGTTTGAGGAGATAATTAAAAAGGGAAATGTTTTGAAAGCCAAACAAAGAAAAAGGAAACAGCAGAAAAGGGAATTGCAGAAGAAAGCTTTAAAGAGGGAAGGGGATAAAACTGGAGTAAGAAATGGAGGGAAAAATGAAGGAAAAAAGAGGCAATAAGAGAAAGGACCAGAAAAAAAGGAGATATGAAAATCGAACAAGAATGAAAAGAAATTGTTTAGTTAGGAGACATAGAGATAATGGGTAGATTAGGAATAAGGAAGGGGATTCTGCAAGGTAACGTGTTGTAATCTAAATGTATTTGAAGTAATAGTAATTTGTTGTGACGTATAAAAAATATAGATTTTAAAAATGAAAAGATTGGAACTGATGGATTTTTTTTTGTTATTAGACTTTGTTATTGTTAAATTACACATAGATATAATCGGTATAAATGTGAAATTAGGAAGTTATGGTAAATATACTAAATAAGTTTAATAAAATTAAGAATATAGTTGAAATGAACTATGAGGACTGTTATAAAAAGATTAACATAAGTGTTTATGATTAATTGAATAGATTAATGTATTTGCAATAATAAATGTAATAGAAAGTAATTAAGGAAGGAAATACCATGTGGAATCCATCTTAAAATGTATATGTGTTATGTAGTAATTAGGAGATTATTGTTACTAACTTACAAAGGAATAACTAAAAAGTGATCATATTATGATAAATCATTATTATGAATTAAAGGGGAATTAACTGAATGATGTATAAGACAAAGGGGTGGTACACTCAAATTAGTAATGAAAGGGGGAGTTCTTTTTTTATATTAGAATTAAGATGGAATGTTTTGAATAAAGAAATAAGAGTATGCGATGAAATTGCAAATGTGACAGATAACAGTATAAAAGTATAATGAATAAAGAACAAGAAATAAGAATTTTAAACATTATATAAAGAAGATACGATAATATTAAAAGAAAAATGAAATAAACTAAGATATGAATAGAAGATATATACAATAAGTGTGAAGAATATAAGGATATTTGAGAAAATTTATAGAAATTATGTAATGTAATGATGTGGTATGAAACTGAACATGAAAGATGAATATGTAACATGTTTGTATGGAAATGTAAAAACCTGGAACCACGCTGTTCACCAAAAGAGATGTTCTTGAAATATTAAAAAAAACTTTATATAAGATATATGTGTGTGTGTGTGTGTTGGTCTTTGTCTTTTTTAATTCAAATTTTTCCAATGTTTTGTTTATCTTTGTTTTGCTTTTGTAACATTTCCCCCCTTTTTGGAGTTTGTATTTTACCCTAATTTTCCAAATAAAATAAAATGTATTTTAAAAAAAAAGCAATAATGTCCCTCATCTTTTTCTAAATCCAGCTTGAAATCCAATGTCTCTTTTTCCACACTGGACTCTAATTTGCTTTGGTTGATCCTAAGTTACCCTAATTATTTTGTTAGCATGTGAAATTAAGGATACTGTACAACAGTCTGTACATTCTGTTGTCTCCTTTTTTTGGTACTGAAACACAGATTGACCTCTTCCAGTCTTTGAGGTATACAAAAGACTCTAATGGACAGACAGTTACTGATTCAAAAGAGACAAAGCAAAGATGGAAGGGGTATACTGAAAAACTGCATAATAGAGATGTCAACATCCAAGATATGTTAAAAGATATTCCCTACTTAGAAGATGTCTATGGAGATTCTCAGTCCAATCCAGGTCATGGTTGTCCCAAAGGTGCTTTTTCAAGAGGTAACTCGACTTTGTTGGTTTTTTTCCTTGAAGACATTTTGCTTCTTATCCAAGAAGCTTCTTCAGTTCCCTGAAGACCTCTAATACCAGTTTGATCAGCATTATCTAACTGGAAGGTTATAGAAACTGATGAAATACCTACCTAAATATGGCAAGCAGCCAAACAAGAATTAGCAAGAGTTCTAACAAAACTATGTCAGCAATTCTGTACAATGTCATAGGGGCCAACAGACTGTCCAAAAGATCCAGTAAATATTTCAAAAATATTTATTTTAATCTTGCAGTAAATTAAAAAGCAAATTGCTTCTGTGAAGAAATCAATTCACATTAATGTATCGCATGCTCACATCTCTCACACACATTTTGTTATACATTTAGACAAAGCATTTTCCATCTAGAAGGAGATATCCTTATGTAAAACCTACATGCATTCCAGTTTTTAGTAGGACAACTTTCTCAAAACAACAACCATTACCACTACCCAAAAAAAACCATAATGCATGCCTTTTTTATGTGGACAGTTTCATAAACAGATTCGAGAAGTACTTAAGTATCTAATTGAAGCAGAGTGGCATTTTGTCCTTGACAGCCTGTGATAAAAAAAAGAATTGTAGGGATTTAGATAATTATTATATCATTGCTATATAAAAAAAATATAGTCATTTCATTCAGGTAACCTGACTGTGATGTGTTCAAAGAAACTAATAGATAAGAATCTCTTGATTTAGTAGAAAATAGAGGATTCTCCAAAGGCAGAATTTTTAAAAGGGCCTTGAACATTACTTTGTCTTCCTCTATTAATAATAAAGTGACCCCATTAATGGTGAAAGCTTACACTTTTTTGCAAGCTTAAGCACATAAAGTCATTTTCTCTAATCTCTCTATTTTACTATGAAATAGAGGAATAGACTGGGTTTTTTTAAAAGCCCTTGAAACATATCTTATATCCCTGTGTTAACAATGGTATCATTTTAATGTTGTCATGACTTGTTATGGATGCTGCTGTTAGAATGTATTCATTTTCTTTTGTTTCTCATCCAACTACTGATCCAACATACTTACTTTTGTTCGATCAACCAATGTCACCTCAGTGTTCCTGTCACCCATCTAGACTTAAACATATTTTTATAAAGAGTAACTGTCTTCTTTATATTTAATTTTAGTCCCATTTTTTTCACTGTGTTCTTTGACTTTTAGTACTAGTAGCTCTTAAATTTATAGAGCTGCTATAAATAGGTCTAAACCTCTTCTCACAGCAATGCCAAAATTGCTCTGGACCATTGATGTCCTTGATTGTGACCACTTGGACAAGGCAATAAATATTACTTAAACCAGTACTTCTTAACCTTGGAAACTTTAAGATGTGCAGTCTTCAACATGAAAAATTCTCAGATTTCTGGGAGTTTAAGTTCCTACATCCTGAAGTTTCCAAGTTTGAAAAACATTGATTTTTAATTATCAGTGACAATGATATTTGTATATTAAATCATTTTCATTTTCTATGTTTAAATTATTGTTAATAACTTTGATGTTTCTTTTTTATTTTAGAAGAATAAGAAACAAACATTTTTTTAAAATGGTAGACACATACAGACACAGATAGTGAGGTTAGAGCTATAAACTGTGGTATTAAATAACCAACTATGTCCTGTCCTTTAAGGGAATGTAAGCTGTCCCAAAGGTGCTTTTTCAAGAGGCAACTGGACTTTCTGGAAAAAGCACCTTGGGACAACCATGACCTGGATGACTAAGAATTTCCATAGACATGAATATAAGCTGAAAAAATATCCCTTCAGTAAATTGTTAACTAATACAGTAGTTAAATAATTTTAATCAGACTCGTTTTTAAAAAAGTATCAGGATTTTTTCCTTCTTTTATTTTAGGAATGTATTTCACTGGCCAAATCATAGCTCAGACAGATTTGAGAAATAAATCATTTTAAAGGTTTGAGGCTCAGATTTGTAGGAGCTTAGAGATACCCATGCAAGATTCATACATCACTGAAAGTCATAATATAATTGGTTGGTTTGCATATGATAAAACCTAGACAAATCATGGATTCCAAAACAACAAACTTTATTTTGACTTAAAATAATTCTGATAGCTCTTGCTGGAAGTGAAGTTCTAGGACCGTGATGGCAAACCTATAGCACATGTGCCACAGGTGGCACGCAGAGCCATTTGTGCCGGCACGCAAGCTGCAGGCAAACTTACCTCACTGTGCATGTGCACACCTCACAGCTGATTTTCGACCAGTTTGAGGCCTTTTTCGGCCTCCCAAAGGCTTGAGGAAGGCTTCTGCAGGCTTCTGCAAGCTTTGCAGGCCGAAAACTAGCCCCATTTTGTCACTTCTGGTATTTTTGGAAAAACAGGAAATGATGAAACGGGGCTAGTTTTTGACTTGCAAAGCCTGCAGAGCCTTCCTCAAGCCTTTGGGAGGCCGAAAAAGGCCTCAAACTGGTTGAAAATCAGCTGTGAGGCGCAGTGCAGGTAAGGGGTGGGTGGGGATGGGTGGGGATTGCATGCATGCATAGGGGGAGTGTGGGGGGCACGCATTGCCTTCTGGGTGCTGGCATATGAACGCGAGCGTGCAAGTGCACGCACAATTTTTGGCACAGGAGCCCAAAAAGGTTAGCCACCACTGTTCTAGGAGTTGTAGAACACCTAGAATCACAGAATCTTCTTACCTTGGAAAGCACAATGGCGTGTCACTTGGAATTGTCCTAAATTGGATCTTATATTCTTGAAAACCATGGTGAAGGCATCCGGCAATTTGTTGGTCTGGTGGCTTGTGAATATCCAGACTCATCTGGCTCAACATACTGCTCATTCATATGTATGCCTCAGTGTCCTTATAAAAGCACCAAAGCTTCTGACTCAGAATTATAAACCTAAGATCACTTATAGATGATCTTAAAAGCTATCCTACTTTAATATTCAGAAATTCTCATTTGCCTAATTATATTCATGTAAGCACTAATTTCCAGGAAACCATGGAGGCTTTAAAAGATTTAGCAGCAATAGGCTCTGCAGTCAGAATGAAAAATTATAGCCAAGGCTGTCCAGAAAAACACTGTATAGCAGCATACTGTAGGCCAACTACCACTTCCAATGTTCCTGTGTCTCCTGCTCAATTATTTTGAATAAACTTTAAACATTATTTTAATGTCTACTGCTTAGTTATATGTGTGATTGAAATGTGCCTTAATGACTGTTAAAAGTAGATCTTCCCCTTTTAATTATGTTGCGTATTCCTAAGTTATGGGGGGAAAAACTCTTACCACCTTCACATCTTGGAAAGTGCAGGAATAGAGTCTCTTATCTGAGGAAGTTGAATTAGCCACAAAGAAAATGCTTCTAAGGGTTTTTTTTTACAATTGTGTTATATACAGGTAGTCCTCAACTTATGACTACAATTGAACCCAACATTTCCAAGACAGTTGTTAAGTTAGTTTTGCCCTATTTTATGACCTTTTTGCTGCAATTGTTGAGTGAATCAATGCAGTTGTTAAATTAGTAACATGGTTGTTAAGTGAATCTGGCTTCCCCAATGACTTTGCTTGTCAGAGCAGTGGTGGGATTCAAAATTTTTTACTACTGGTTCTGTGGGCGTGCTTTGAGGGTATGGCAGGGAAGGATACTGTAAAATCCCCATTCCCTCCCCACTCCTGGGGGAAGGTTACTGCAAAATCCCATTCCCTCCCCACCCCATTAACCAGCTTTCTAGCTCCGTTCCCCTGTGTAGGGCAACAAAAGAAGACCCAGCTGATCAGCTGGGACTCAGGAGGCAGAGAATAGATGGGGGCTGGGCCAATCAAAGGTGGTATTTGCCGGTTCTCCAAACTACTCAAAATTTCTGCTACTGGTTCTCCAGAACTGGTCAGAACCTGCTGAACACCACCTCTGTGTCAGAAATCATGATCATGGGATCTCAGGACATTGCAACTGTCATAAATACATGCCAGTTGCCAAGCATCCAAATTTTGATCAGGTGGCCATGGTGATGCTTCAATAGTTGTAAGTGAGGAATGGTCATGTCTCTATTTTTCAGTGCTGTTGTAACTTCAGATGATCACTAAATGTTTGGTTGTCCGTCGAGGAATACCTGTACTTACATAGAATATTAACTGCATCTAAGCTAGAAAAAAGGCCTATTTGTTTGGTCAAAAGAGATCTCTACATAAAGGCACAGCAGATAAGCTCAAATGTGTTTTCTTTTCAGGGTGTCCCCAGTTAAAAACTTACAACAGTAAAGTTTTATATTAAATATGATTGTACTTTTTTACTCTATTTCTTGTTTTGTCTCCCACATACTCACACTGGAAAACAATATAATGTAGCAAATATGTTTTCTGTGCATCGTATCACTCCTGAAGCAATCTGCACATGCAGTTTCAAGGAACAATGGATGATGGTAAAGTCTGAACTAATAATACACTTTTTTCCTGAAGTATATAGCTTTCAGAACACTGCTTAGTACTTGTATTTTAAATTAAAATGTCCATGGTCCTATTTAATCACATATTTAATACCTTAATATAAAAATATAAAATCATCTGATCAACTTTTATCAGTGCAATTATTCTACAATTCTATGAAGCAACATTCCTAAGATACCCAGTATTTGATTTTTTTAAAATATAAACAATGCTGCACTTCAATGGCTAGATGGCCATTAATATTTGAACATAGATCTTTCTGACATTGATATTTTATTGGATTCTACTAATCTAGTTCAAATGTTAATTTAGATTGCTAATCCATGTATGATATGCCATACGCTAAACAAACAAACAAACAAATAAATAACCTATTACAAAACAAGCCATACACTCAAAATTCCATTTTTAGAAATAAGTTGATAGGGTTTTTTTAAAAATTCACATTTATATGCCGCCCTTCTCCGGAGATTCAGGGCGGTTTACAATCTTTGGAGCACAATCTAATGTGCTCAGCAATAGCCTTCATTCTATCGTATATGCCTGCTTATTACTAGGGCTTTCAATGCTATTACTGTAAAACAAGTGATTTTAAAGCTGTTTTCACATTCACATCACTTTAGAATCTGTACTATGTTTCAAAGATATATGAGATAAGAAATGGCTATTTTATTTCCTATTTTATAGTTGGATAGCTAGATTTGTCACTAAAGGTCAAATAAAAATTCTGTTGCACTAAGGTCAATAAAACTGAAAATCCTATATCTTCAACTATTATTTATTAACACTTAAACAATGTCCCCACTTTAAAGTTAGAAACTTACAATAAGTCCTAGTTCACACAAAGTTGCATTGAGTTAATACCAATTTTCTAATCCTTGCAACAACTAGGATATTGATCAATTCCATATAGTGATGCTTGTGAAAAAAATAGTCCAGCTCCAGATGAAGTACACAATTGTTTACTGTTTGTTGCGATTAGCTTGTATATGTTTCATTCAGTGTTCCAAAAAGTTTTTGTGTTAATAGGAATAAACTAACAAATAATGAAGAAACTATTCCATTTTTAATCTACTACTAGGATTCAGGTTTCTACTTCATTTCAGTTTTGCTTTTTGGTTATCATTTACATATGACACATTTCTTCCTTTCCCCACTCCCTCTCAGATTTGCAATATTATGTCCTCCAGTTAGGTTTCTTACTTAACTGTTATCTTTATTTATCCATTAAACTTGCAAACCTATTCCTCCATTGAAAGCTGCTTAGAGCCTTGTCCATTATCTTGATTATTTTCGCCTTAGAGAAATGACAATATGACAATACGAACAGAACAAATTGTGCACTTCATTTTAGCCATCCGTGGAATTATTAAGGGCATTTTGATTCCATTTTTCAAAGGATAGATCTAATATATTAAATCATATAGAAGTCAATACCAAAACTGAATCCCAGTTATAATTAAAAGTTGCTATCCCAGCAATTACTGCCTTGTTGTAGTATCATAGATTGTCCTCTTAAAGGATTTCTTTCTGGTGCAATGAAGAACAGATTATCTTAACTGCATTACCCACACTCATAGTTAAGCAGAATAGAGGACAAAGATAACAGACATGATTACCTATACTGGATTTCATTGCCAGCGAAAGGAGAAGAAAACCAATGCCAATGTTTTATTCTTGAGTATTCCACAAGGCAAAGGTAAGAATTATGGCAAAATATTTCTCCATTTCTTTTTACAGCCTATCTCTAAAAATGCCATGTCTATGTCTATGTCTATGTCATATCCAGGTCCAGGTCCAGGTCCAGGTCCATGCTCATCCACCTGTCCATCCATCCATCCATCCATCCATCCATCCATCCATCCATCCATCTATCTACTTGGAATGCCATGCTTTTAAAATGATATATTACATAATCCAATAAATATACTTGAGGATCTCTTCAATGTCTTCCCAGGATGCTGTTGCTTTGTTCTAGATGGAGAGTCAAATTTTAGTTGTCCAGAAAGTTACATTCTGATGGTGAGTGGGGCCAGAATCAAGGGATTGGGACATGGTTTAACATGTTAGTTTTTAGGCTAGATCAAGGGTCTTCAAACTTGACAAGTTTAAGACTTGTGGACTTCAATTCACAGAATTCCTGAGCTAACATGACTGGAGGAGGAATTCTGGGAGTTGAAGTCCACAAGTCCTAAAGCTGTCAAAATTGAAGACTCCTGGGCTAGATAAACACTGAACTCTAATACAAGTTTTCTGGCTTTAAAACATTTCAAGGGCACATCTCAGGAGCATCAACTAAAAGGATAAGTATCTACCAAGCCTGAACCCCAGTACTAAAATTTTTAGGACCCCTGAAGGCAGGACAAGAAGCAATAGATGGAAACTAATCAAGGAGAGAACAAACCTAGAACTAAGTAGGAATTTCCTAACAGACCAATTAATCGGTGGAACAACTTGCCTCAGGAAGTTGTGGATGCTCCAACACTGGAATTTTTAAGAAGAGATTGGAAAACAATTTGTCTGAAATGGTATAGGGTTTCCTGCCTGAGTTGGAGATTGGACTAGAAGACCTTCAAGGTCCCTTCCAACTCTGTTATTCTGCTTCTGTTTCTGTGTATCAAAAGTTTAAATGCAAGAACCATTTTTAAAATGAATGCATATAGAAGTACAAATACCATTTTAGAAATCTCAGTCTATGTATATTTCTATAGAAACAAATGCAAGAAGTCAAGTACCATCCATTACAATAACAATAACAGTAACAGTAAGCAAAGGATCAAACTTGCTCTATTTGTGTTTGCTCAGAACAAATAAGAGAACAAAGAACAAATTTTGTGCATACTTCTTTAGAAGGAAGAATGGCAATCAAATTGAAGGGCAATATGGAGTTCCTATTGTTCAGCACAAGCAGCAACCATCAAAAAATTAGACATCTCTGCCCTGGAGATCCATGAAAAGCTCTTTAACATTAAAGAAAAATTGCAAAGCCACTCTAGGTCCTTTTGAGAGTTGGACAATAATTATGAAACAATCTGAAAGTCTCTGAAACTGAACAAAGCACTTGGGAGATTAATGAAGTCACCAAGGAGCTGTTTGAATTCATAATTCTCCTGGAAACAGTCCACATGTCATAATACAGCCACCAATTAAGAAACAGATGTATGTGAACTATACAAACCATGCAAACTAGAAGATATGGTAAAAATTAGAAGAAATTGCAAATGTAGGCAGACAGAAAGGAGGATCAATAGTAGAGCTCACAGAATAGAAATCCTGAGCCTGGACTAACAGATACTTCTTGATCTCATCAAGATGCAGGGATTCATGGGATGCAGGTGTGAGAACTGCATAAGAGTTTGGACCTGCATACTGGCAAAAGCTGGAAACAAAGCGTGTTTTATTTTGGTCTGAAGTTATCTTGTTTGGTGTCCTTCCAACAGACTGTGCCTTGTTATTTCCTTGAATTTGGTAAATACTTCTCCTCTTCTGCTGTGGAAATTTTGTCATTGTAGTTTGTTTGGTTTTTTATTTCACCTCTATCTGCTCATTAAATTCAGACTGTATTGCTTTCTTTTGAAGACTGTTTTTGAGTACGTTTATCTTCAGCTGAGTATTATTGAACAGTGGGGCCAAGTTGGAGGCATTAAAGAACATTTATTTATGTTTTGGATTTTGTTACGTTTGTGGTACAATCTAGGTCATCACAAGGGATCTCCAACCTCTGCAATTTCAAGACCTGTGGTCTTCAACTCCCAGAATTCCTCAGCCAGCTATGCTTTGCTGAGGAATTCTGGGAGTTGAAGTCCTCCAGGTTTAAAGTTGCTAAGGTTGGAGACCACTGGTTTAGAGGCATGCAAGGATTCAAGACAAAAACTGTTGATTTAACCTCATTTTCAATCTTTTCTACCAGAATTGCTGGATTGAAACAGTCAATATATCAAAAAGAATTATAGTTTTACTGGCAAATTGTATATCTGATTTATTTGTGGATTAAATAATGACACTATATTATTATTTAATATATTGGATTTGTATGCTGCCAAACTCGCTTTTAACTCCTCAAGGCTACCAAATAAACCATACAATATAAATAATCGAAGTATTCTTGGTACAAATATAATTTAAAAACCAGAACAGCAATAAAAAGCTAACACGCATGTGAGAGTCCATTCATTCCCAAATGTCCTTCGGACGTTTTTGACTAACTTCTACAAGGTCACTGCCAAAGGGGCTTATCTAGCTTTTAGGGAGGCTTTTCTAAAATATAGGGGCTGTTACTGAAAAACATGTCATGAAAAAAAGACACCACCAGCAGTTTTGCTCTAGATGAACAGATGAGATGAATCAACACTGGTAGGAGAAGGTGGTCATAGGCCAGATTTCAGAGGGTCTTACAACTTAAAGCCAGAATTTAATGTGTTGGACTACTAGGAACAGGAAATCCAAGCTCATTAACCTTTGTCAGCCTATAAGGCAGACCAGACCAAAACAAAAACAAAAAACAGATGCCACATATGTCTAAAATGTATATTTATTAGACAAGTTTATTACTATACTGTAGTAACAAAATCTTGCCAGCTCTGATTGTGCTTTTCCTCCTACCTCTTTCATCTTCATGTGAATTCAAGGGAGAGGGATCTATGTGAGATGCTTTTATACCCATCATTTAGGTTTCTGCAACATTGTCTGTCCATTGACTTGGTAATGGAATTCTGCATCAACGTCATATTCTTTGCTCTCAAGAACTGTCAGCCACTCAGCTCTGGGCCAGTCAGTTTCTCACAGCTCAGCCTCCATCACTAGGTTGTCCTTGTAGAGAAAAAATGGGAGGAGGGAGCTCTAGGTATGCTGTCTTGGCTTCATGAATAAAAGTAGGATATCAGTGTAAAAATAAACAAGCTCCACCCAGAAACCTATTGACTGTCAATACAGAGCACTAAGCCCCAGCCAATATTGCTTCTTAATCAGCTGCAATTTCCTGGTTGTCTTGAGAGACATTCCCATCTATAACACATTGCAATAGTACAGATCAGTGCTGGGATTCAAAATTTTTTATTACCGGTTCTGTGGGCATGGCTTAGTGGGTGTGGTGTGGCTTGGTGGGCGTGGCAGGGGAAGGATACTGCAAAATCTCCATTCCCTCCCCACTCCTGGAGGAAGGCTATTGCAAAATCCCATTCCCTCCCCACCCCACTAACCTGCTTTCCAGCTCCCTTCTCCTATGCAGGGCAACAAAAGAAGACCCAGCCAATCAGCTGGGACTCAATGGGAGGCAGAGAATAGATGGGGGCAGGGCCAGTCAGAGGTGGTATTTGCCAGTTCTCTGAACTACTCAAAATTTCCCCTACCGGTTCTCCAGAACTGGTCAGAACCTGCTGAATACCACCTCTGCTCCAGAGGAGTGTTTTCAAGTTACTCTATCTGATATTGAAGCTCTGCAAAAATGAATTAAAGTGTAAAAAGCTCCACAAGTTCAATATTCAGAGAAAAGACATGACTTCTCCTACTTTTCATATACATGCTGTTCATCTAATTTTAGATAAATTTATGTCCCTACAGTACAATACAAGAACAATTGCACTATTCATATAAAGTGCAGATTCATACATTCCTCTTGAAAGGTTATTTCTGGAAGTATAGTAGTTGCATTCTTAAGCATCATGCCCCTCCCCCCGCAGTAAGACCTTCTATCCATATATGGCTTCCAATGTGCAGAGTAGCTGTTTCCAACCACAGCTCTCTGATGCTGATTGACAAGGTTCATCATCCCTATCAATGCCAATATTTTTTTATTTATTTTATTTTTAATTACATTTATATGCCGCCCTTCTCCGAAGACTCAGGGCGGCTTACAGTTTTTTTGGGATCCAACCCAGTGTGCTCAGCAATAGCCTTCATTCCTTGTATATGCCTGCTTATTACTAAGTGGCATTTTTACAAGGTCAGCTAATTGCCCCCCAACAATCTTGGGTCCTCAATTTACCTACCCTGAGAGGATGGAAGGCTGAGTCAACCTTGAGCCTGGTGGGATTTGAGCCTGCAATAATTACAGGCAGATGGATCTTAAGAGCAGGCATTTAACAGCCTGAGCCACCAGGAATGATGATCCAGCAGCATCTTAAGGACCTGGAATTGTAAACAAGAGTTCTCAAGAAAGGACTAACATCTCCAGAAAGAAAACATGGCCACTGGCCATTGAGTGTTTTGAAACTGCCATATCTTGGTGTTGCTAACATGCTTGGATTGTTTTGTTGTCTTTACATTTTGTAAGCAGCCCCAGAAATTGTATCAAATAATTAAATACAAATCCCTCAAACACTGTCATTGCTTCAAGGAAAAGCTCCCCTGTGAGGAACAATATAGTTATTCACATCATAATCATGTACTAATGAAGAGTCATTCAGCCTGAAAAGTAACAATATGGCTGTCATAATTTCTATGTTTTTACTTATAATAGCTACCATTTTCAGATTGTTCCTTGTTTGTAAACTAAACATAAAGAGCCATCACAGTGAGGCCATTAAAGAACCTCTTACAGTTTATATTTGCTTTAGCACGTACAATTTCCCATGAAAAAATCCTCATTATTTTGGATAAGCTAGTTTCATGACATAATATAAAAGGCAAAAATATTATAAATAAAAGAAAAAAGTCAAGGAAGGCAAGGCATTTGAGCAGCCAAACAAATAGGTTTGATGGAGGAGGAGAGAACATTGAGAAATACGATGTTGAAAGAATCACTGACTCAGCAAACTGTTTAAATCTATATACAGTTCTGTAAAAAAGCAATTTTGGAAAAAATTGAAATTATCTGGAAAACTCCTTTTGGATTTTTTTAAATGCTTGCAGAACTTTTCTAGTTGAATTTTTCTAGTCTAGCTTTGTATGGCCTTACTGGGATATAAAGGAGCCTAAGTAAAGTGTAAGCTTCGGTGGCACAGTGGTTAGACTGCAGTATTGCAGGCTACTTCTGCTGATTGCCAGCTGCCTGCAATTTGGCAGTTCAAATCCCACCAGGCTCAAGGCACAGCCTTCCATCCTTCCAAGGTCAGTAAAATGAGGACCCAGATTGTTAGGGGCAATATGCTGACTCTGTAAACCGCTTAGAGAGGGCTGTAAAAGCACTGTAGAACAGTATATAAGTCTAAGTGTTATTGCTATTAAAGTTTCTCTGTTTGTAAACAATGAATTCTTTTTAGCATTCTAGAAAAAAAATAAGAAACAGAAGTTTTTGGTCTCTATATGAAATACTTCAAGTATGTTCCACTCAGCCTTGAGTCTAAAAAGATGTGGCCCAAATGATACAAAATCAAAATTTGTAATAATATATAAATCTTACATGTATTTCAGTTTGTGAAATATGGATTTAAGAATAATATCCTAACTACATACTACTAGGATTCAGGCTTCTACTTCATTTCACTTTTGCTTTTTGGTTATTATTTACATATGACATTTCTTCCTCTCCCCCGCCCCTAGATTTGCAATATTATCATTTTAAGACAGATGTCCTCCAGTTAGCACTCTAACACTGAAAGTTTTTAAGAAGAGATTGAACAACCATTTGTCTGAAATGGCATCGGGTTTTCTGCCTAAGCAGAGGGTTGGACTAGAAGACCTCCAAGGTCCCTTCCAACTCTATTATTCTGTTATTATTATTCTGTTTTTCTTGTTCTCAAACTGTCTCAGTCCCCAGATTACTTGGTAACAATAAAGCGAGAAATAACCCATCACAAACTATTGCATTAGAACTAAGTCATTTCCTTAAAAAAGGCTGCTAAAATCTACTCTGTCTTTCTATATGTTTCCCTCTTCTTTCCTTATAGTTTTCCCCATTTATATCATACATTTTGCATTGCAAAGCCAAAGGGAGAGTCATGTTATTGAAGTTGTTACTGTTCTTGCTATTATTATAATCTTTGCACTGTGCTTAGTAATTTTAGAATTTAGAATTAGGTTTCTAGAAAATCCAGAAAGCCACAAAGACTTCACAATTGTAGAAATACTACTACAACTATTGTTCCAATGAAAAGTAACAATTGCAATGGGATAAAAACTGAATGACGGCTGTGCTAGGTCAAAGAGATTTAGAACAACCGCTCTTCTAACAGTCCATTGATAATCCTCTAGGGCAGCAAGCACAGCCTTGTTCCTGTGAGTTCTGCTGCTCCCAATTAGCACTGTATGCACAGATGGCTAATGACTCCATTGCATTACAGACATGTCAGTTTATTGCTTTCCATTCACAGTGAAAATATTCAATGGGGTATTTCTCCAAGTAAGGTATGTCTCTGGGATATATTAATGCTAAAGGGAAGAAAAATATTGATAACTTGGCAGCATAAGGCAAAATGAGATTGTACAGAGTAGCCAAACATTTCCATCTGTTCTCCAAACTGGGATGCATTAAACAACCATCTGGTCCAACATTTTTATTCTGTATGGACATAGAGATGCTGGCAGAGAAAGCCAGGCTTATATTTATCCCACAGAGCCATGGGATGTAAATGCTGGCAGATGATTGGTTCAAAGGACACATCTCCTTCATAGATGTAGTTGTGTAAGCAGTGGTGTATTAACCATTAAGCAGACTAAGCACATGCTTAGGGCACCAGGCCCAAAGGGGCCACCACAAAGCTGAGAATATGGCTTTATTTGTGTGATGACCCAGGGTGGGATACAAACTTAACCAAATCCAAAATGTAAATAAATGTCCTTTAATGCCTCCAACTTGGCCCCACTGTTCAATAATACTCAGTTGGAAATAAAACGTACTCAAAAATAGTCTTCAAAAGAAAGCAATACAATAATTTGTATCTGCTGGCTTCTGTTCTCTTAAAGATTCATTCAAACATATAATTTGAGCAAGGGTCCCTGAATCCCTATGGTGAACTATACTTACCCATCACAATATTCCCACTTTCAGTGAGCAGCATTTTGCAGAATTTTGAAAGGAATTTTAAAAAGGAAGAAAAAGAAACATAACTAAATCTAGTTACACCAACACCAATTATAACTCTCCATGCTTTTGTATCCTTGAAAATCATCCTTGTTTCTGCCACATCCACATACCATATTATATACTGCCTTTTTTCTCTTTAAACCTCTCATTTCTCTTATTTTGAGGATTTCATCAAGTTTATTCAAACACATTTTTCTCAAATTTCCCTGTCCTCTTGAAACATCCCTTCTTCCTTCATATGCTAACATTTAGTCCTCAACCAGCAACAGTCATTTATTTATATTTATTTATTTATTTATTTATTTATTTATTTTATTAGACTTGTATGCCGCCCTCTCTCCCTAAGGACTCAGGGCCGCGAACAATAAAAAAACTCAATACAAAATTACAGTAAAAAAGCATTAAACGAATACAAGCCTAATCAATATACAAAATTTAAAATTAAAATTAATATCATCATACTTCTTCCCTCTCAGTTCCTCATTGTGTATGTATCCAGTTCACATTAATTCAGCACCCATTCATTCTGGATCAGAATCTTCTTGTTTTATCCTGTATCTTTCTTAAATATTCTGTTCTTACTGTGTTAGCCTGCTGTTGTGTTTTGTGACATATCTGATTCTCACATTTGTTTACTAAATTGAGTGAAAACATCAGTATACATAGTTGTTTTTTTACTTCTTTGCCTTTCTTTGTAGCAGACCACATAGTACTTTCTACTTTTCTTCTTTGTAGAAGACTACATAGTATTTTCTTCCAGTTCCTGTACATTTTAGAATGTTCCCATCTATTTTTCTAGTTTTAATGAACCAAAATACAAAAGTTCATCTACTTCTAATTGTATTTGCAGCATATGCAAAGTGAAACTATCCATTGTTTTCTATCAAACACAAGAAAAATTTACCCAGTCTTTCACGCCTTACATTTTAGATCAACACTCCTTTGTTAGATCATGCAGTCTATCTAGCATTCACAACAAATTAATCCAAATTATTTTTCTCAACTAAAAATGTAGTCTTATCTGCATATAAAGAACACACATCTTCACATATCCAGCAACATATTTCTAACATCACCACAAGCATTCCTTATATATATATTTCTATGTGCATTAAACAACTAGGGGACACCATGCAACTATATCTTGGTCTGTACTGAAGGTGAAGCTTTTACTAGTCAAATATCTGTAAAAAAAAAAAAAGCTCTATAGTGATTAAAGATACATTGTAAATCTTCAACTCCCAAACCACTTGACTCACAATTGACCACAAGAAACAATATTCCTGCATGTTTTTGGGTTTTTTGGTGACGAATAGCTCTTCAGATCACAAATGGATAATTCTTCAATTCCAGGTAATTTTTCTGTTAGCTAGAATCAACTCCTGGCCTAGCTGTCAATCAAACTATGTTTTTTCTGTTTGTGGAGCCACTTGCAGACACATTAAACTGGCCATAACACCTTCATGTCTTGCTCAGTATTAAACTATTTGCTAAGGATTCCATTTATATAATTTATTATTACTCTGATCACATTTAATAACCAACTTTAACACAAAAGTTCTAAAATTCATGCATATTGACTTTATCATGCACTTTCTCCAAAACTGATAAACATATAATAAGATTATTTTCTCATATTCACACATGGCTTAATAATTTACTGAGAAGCACAAATCTGCTCTGCATATCTTGTGCCCATAAAACCACACTACTCTTCTAAAATTTTGCAATCAGAATTCTGGCAAACATTTTCCCAGATAACTTTAAAAAATTAATCCTTCTATAATGTTTCCATTCATTCTTACTACCTTAACTTTGTATAGAAGAATAACAATTGCATTATTTCAGTTGTCAGGCACAAATGCAGTCTTCACACAAATGCTAAGTATATTGCACAGCCATTCCATAAGTAAAACAAACCCATATTTTAACATTTCTGCAGTTACTCCATCAATACCTGCAATGGTGCTATTTTCAACATTAGCAAAGCACGTAGGACTTGCTTTTCATTATTTTTTTCTTTGGAAACTAACATTTACAGCATTTGTTTTAATTACTCCCTTCAGCATATCACTATCACTGCCATAATAATCTTATTAAGCATTCCCAAACTGCAGTTTCACCCCAAATCATTTCATCCTTTTTATTTCTAATACCATTCACATTATTGGAGGTTCCTTTTTCATGTTTCTTTAACCATTTTTTTTATTTCCATCAAAACTGTCCTGTTTCTTCTCTTTTTTAATTTTAAAGAATTCCTTCTTTCTTTGACTATGTTTTTTGGTATGATCTTTTTTGTCTTTGTTTTATTCTCTTGCAAACAATATTCTCTTGTGTGAATGAAGTAAATAAATACGCAATTCCTTCTCATTTGCAACTTTTTTCACTTCCTCGTTCCACCAATATCATCTTTCGTACTTCCAATTAACACATGGCTGCAAGCATTTGTGGCACCTGCAATATAATTAAATGGTTTTTTCTTAGATCCATTTTCCATTATTTTGTTGGAAGATTGTTTTTGACCTTTTTTCACACAATACAGTGGTACCTTGGTACTCATCGTTAATTGGTTCCGGGAGGTGCAGTGAAAGAATATCAATAACAATGAGTACCAAACAATTGTTTTCTGTAAGGAATAATATAGTAAGTCACAAGGCAGAGCTGACTCTGATATGTTCTAGTTTGTGCATTGAGTATCGAACAAACAATGAGTACTGGAACAAAAATTTCACATCAAAATGTGTTCAGTACCAAATATGATGAGTTTCAAAGCAGTTGAGTAACAGGATACCACTGTACCTTTTCTATCTGTAGTCCTTCTACTTTCACTCATTTCTTTCCTTTTTAAATGTTTTTCTGAATATCCACTCTTGACACTACCTGCCCCCTCCCAAAAGTCACTGCTGTATCCAGAACTTCTCATAGTCTTGTATCTTTCACTAATTCTTTCAATAGAATCTATTACATGTCTGGAATGATATTTCTTGCTTTGCTATGTATATATTTAAACAGAGTTATGGTTGACTTTTTTCTAAATGGCTTTACACAGACAGTCCACATTCACATTTATTTTGGGGTCCCCATCAATTTCCTTTGTACTTCCTCATTTCATTTATACCCAACCATTTGTGCCTGTGGAAACGTTTTTTTGCCCTGCATTTCATCCTTTCAGAATGCTGCACAATATTCTTCCAAACCGATACCAGATCTTTCATTTATTGAGTCTAACATGAACTATCCTCAACTTATAGATTCCTACTTTCAGACAAATTAATAGTTACCTTAAAGGTAAAGGTTCCCCTCATACATATGTGCTATTCATTTCTGGCTCTAGGGGGCAGTGCTCATCTCCGTTACAAAACCAAAGAGCCAGCGCTGTCTGAAGACATCTCTGTGGTCATGTGGTCAGCATGACTAAACACCGAAGGTGCACAGAACGCTGTTACCTTCCCACCAAAGTGGTCCCTATTTTTCTACTTGCATTTTTACATGCTTTCTAACTGCTAGGTTGGCAGAAACTGGCACAAGTAACTGGAGCTCACTCCGTTACGCAGTGCTAGGGATTCAAACTGCCAAACTGCTGACCTTTCTGATCAACAAGCTCAGTGTCTTAGCCACTGAGCTACATGACACCAAATCATCTTTATGAGATAAAAGTTAACTTTCTCATTTATAATTAAACCAAGAGCCAGCATGTATTTGACAATGCCACGAGACCATTTATGAAAGCTATATTACATCTTATCCTTTTCTCTTGGTTTTACACGTACATACCTATTTTTACTCTTTTACTGCTCTAACATGAAAAGACACAATATTCATTTGCTGTGATCATCATCAGATAGGGCCACTAATATTTATTTCTGACACTCTTCCTAGCTTTGCTTCATTCAGAATTTCACCATATCTTTTTAGTAAAATAGAGTAAGTATTGAAAACTTTGCCATGTCGCACTCAATTTTTCTTGCTAATGGTAACTACAGTACAAAGTAGATCAGTTTGGCATGTTTTCCCCATTGGACCCACTAATCAGTATGGACCCACTAATCAGTTTGCTCCGAAGCATGTCCATATGATTCTATGCAATCTCAAGACTTTCTTGAAAACCAAATTAATTTTGTTCACTTCCGACCAACTACAAGGTAAATGCAGTGTACTGTCACATTAAAGATACAACTTAAATGATTTAAGTAATAAAAACTGCAGTTGCAGGCACTACAGATTAGATATTAGCATTATAGTATCTCATTTGTAAGCAAATTATTTTTATGTGCAATGGTCCCTCAGGTCGATATGAGGCCTATGGCTTTCCAAAATAGCTACCAATAATGCCACACAAGCAAATTCCCTCAGACAGTACTAGATGTGGGTTCTGATATTTGGGACATGGAAATATCTGCAAATATTTTATTTATTTTACTTTTATTTTACTTGGACTTGTATGCTGCCCCCTCTCCGAAAGGACTCGGGGCGGCTCACAAATAAAAACATAGAACAATAAATTAATTTAAAAGAAGTTAAACCTAACAAGCCAAGCTGAATAAAACTCATTAAAACCAATTTAAAATCCCACCCCTCCACAGGAGGTCAGTCCAGCCCAGCCTGTACAAACAACCAGGTTTTCAGATCACGGCGGAAACAGGAGAGATCGGGAGCCAACTGGAGCTCCAAGGGTAGTTGATTCCATAAGGCAGGAGCTGGTACAGAATAGGCTCTTCCCGGGGGCACCGACAGCCGACATTGTCGTGCGGATGGCACCCCGAGAAGTCCCAGCCTGTGTGCTCGCACAGGGCGATCAGTATTATTCTTACGTGTGACAGATTACTAAAATGATTAAGTGTGACAGACAGATCATTACCAAGGAATCCAATTTAATTTCTAGAGGGAAGCTGTTTCAGAGAATGGGTGCCATAGAAGAAGAAAAAGCTTTCCGGTATAAGCCTCCCCACTTCATAAACATTCGTGGATGGATTGACACTGGTTGGAGCAGGTAATCCTGCAAATACCTTAGTGCTAAAGTGGCTTATAAGTAAAAACTAGCACTTAAAATAGTAGCTGGATTAATCATATCTTAATAAATTCATAGAGCATTTTTCCAATTGTTTTAAATATATATGTTTTTAAGCAACTGAAGCATACCCTACATATGGGTATTCTCTCTCTCTCTCCCTACCCCCCCTTTCTGTGTGTGCAGAACTAATTTAATGGTCCAACCAACACTATTGCAAAAAATAAGTAAAGCTGAATTCTCACTATTTTTTTTTAAACCTGAAATTTGATTATTCTTTGAAATCTATCCTGTATTTTCGGCACCATATTATCTGCACTAATAGTAAAATATCAGACAAACAGAACTTCCATTACATCATGTGCTGAAGTGAGATAAGCTAGCACACAGGTTTAAATGACTTAATATAAGTTCACAACATCCAAGCTGGTACAATTCAAATTTACATTCTATGTAGAGTAATGAGAATTTTAGTTCAATGTATTTGGATGGCAGGGGAAGAACACAATCAGTCTTGAAGCTCTTTGGGCATCATCTACAAATCTGTCTCCAAATTTGTATATGTACAAATATGAGTAGAAGAAGTGAAGATGAATTATTTCACTACAATACTGGTTATTTTTCAGATTTGTCAGTGCAGAATGAATCTTGTTTGCAAAATTAAAAATGATTGACTTAATTAATATATTAGGAGGAAAAAGCTTTACTGAACCCACACCTGCCTCCAACTTTAAAATGCCAGAAGGTTTTATAACATCATAATACATCAGATACCACAACATATTCAGCAGTTCTCCTAATTAGACTATTAATTAAGATTATTTCCTGTTAATTTTATTGGTGTAAATAGTATTAATAATTCTACTAAGCATCAACATCAACTGGCAGTAAGCATGCTAATCCCACTTTAATAACTTGTTATGCTTATGGCATAATATTACTCCCTTCCAACTGTACTCTGTATGCTTTAGATATTCTTGAATTAATTATTTTGCTTCTTGTCAAAATAACAATGCACTCTTCCAGTGCTTTGATGGAAATCAAATGTGTTGAAAAAGACACGATGATGAAAAAAACCACTAAAAGAACAAGATCACCCATGATTTATTTGCTTAGATAAATAACAAGTAATAGAATTATATGACAAATGAAGATTATAGCAAACATTACCATCAGTAATTGTATGGCAGAGCTAATGAAATATTTCAGAAAAGAATTAGTATTGTAAGGACTTACTGCTATTTCTGAACATCACCTCCCAATTTTCAGACCAATTTGAATAGGGTTTTCTTTAATAAACAAATAAGCCATTATCCTTCACCCTAGCAGATTCATTGAATTCAATGGATCTTATATTTGATTTGCAAGATTCCTTATTAATACTGCTGCAGTGAAATATTGTGGGCTCTTTTTATTATTTCCAGATGGAGCTAACTTCCTTTTCATACTGACAATTCACTAATTAACTCATTAACTTTAATTAATTCACTTTTAATAGTATATTATTACATTGGTACATGTCATAAACCCAGGATCCTTTTTGAACATGCAAACATACACTGTTTTATACAATTAGTTTTCACAAAAGTGTTTTGTATAACAGATAGGAATGATATTTAGCTTTTCTACAGCTTTCAGTCTGGAGGGAGAAAAAGAGAAAGCTAAAGACTTTTCAAATGAATCAAATCTGTAAGTTGAATAAAAATAGCTTACCCTCTCTTAACTATGGAGTGGTACCAAATCATTGCAGATTTTATTTGTTGAAAATGTAGTTAGTATTATTTTTATATGTTGCAGGCAGGATTTCATTAAGTTTAGACAACCAGTGTATGGAGGTGATCTCTTCTTCCCCACTATAGTCCACTCCTCATACTAAAAGAGCTAAAAGTATTCAGCAAGATTAATTTCTCTGCATAGAAAGAGAACTTTGTGTACACTGAAAGAAGAGACAAGTACTGGTGGACTCAGTACATGTTTATTTCCTAATTTTCCATTTCTATTTCTTTAAAAACAAATGTAGCCATCTAAGAGCATTGACATCAGCATTATCAGAAGCCAATCATCCATTTTGTTACTTCTATGTGCTTTGTGCTCTAAAAGCAAAATATACAATAAATAGAGGGCCCTTGTTATTTCTTATAAACTAATAGAATTGTATGGTTCACATCTTTGCAACACTGAAGTTCAGACTGCCGACCTCTAGGAGTATTCCACAATATTTTCTAATCACAGAGCCAATACCTACCTTCACCCCAAATAACAATGAATGTCTGCCACTTTTGAGAAGGATTATTGTCTGGTTTCCTTTTTATCATTCCATGATCTGACCTTTAGAATCAGAGACCTTTAGAATCATAGTTGTAAAACTGTTAAAGAATTGGGGCTTAGCACTAGGATGTCTCTCAATTGTCTCAAACATCTGCATCTGAATGAACAGAAGATAGAGGGAGGGAGGGAGGGAGTGAAAATATTTTACATTGTGGATATTCTAAACAGAAATTATGTTATATGAAATAAATAAGTTGTGAAGAAGTCATGTTATAGGCAATAGTTTGTATTTCTGGTGCATGTTTTAATTTACCCTGTCTTGAATAAGAATATATATATATATATACATACATACATACATACATACATACATACATACATACATATGTATATATATATTTTTCAGATTTTCACGGGTAGTATGTAGTCTTGGGTTGTGTCCCATGAGATTGAGAATAGCAGCTGAGGAATGATGTCATCTTCAGGCTGGTGTCTTCAGCTTGTTGTCCTGGGAGAAGGAGACTTCTCCCAGGACAACGAAGCTGAAGACACCAGCTGAAATGACGGATGAGATATTACCAAGGTATTCTCAATCTTACATGAGACAAACCCTATATACCAAACCTACTATATATATATAAGCAAACTGACACACGCTATAAACACATAGCCAGACCTCAAACTCGGAGCCAAACCAAGGCCCAGAATGCCACATCACAGCCTTCCACCCAGGATACTACATCACAGAACTCAGGAGATCACAACACAAAACATCAGGAGGTTGCAGCACAGACAACGACCCAGGAGATTACAGCACCACACCCAGGACATCACAACAATAGAACTCAGAAGGTCATCACACAGCCCATTACCCAGGTCGTTACAACACAAAAGGCTGAGAGACACACAGCCAGCACCTCAGCCACACAGGGTCTCAGGAAAAGCCATCCAATCCATACATCAACTCCACAAACCAATCAAGAAGTAACAACACAGCCAACTCTAGAGTTTAAAAGGGAAAACAGCCACAATCACACACTTCTCCCAGGAGAACGAAGCTGAAGACACCAGCCTGAAGATGACGGATGAGATTTCGTCAAACGTTGCCAAGGTATTCTCAATCTTACAGGACAAGACCGAATACACCAAGACCTACATACCTTTACCCGTGAAAATCTACAAAACAAAATATATATATATATATATATATATATATATATATATATATATATATGTAGGTCTTGGTGTATTCGGTCTTGTCCCATGAAGAATACCTTTACCCGTGAAAATCTCACGAAAACAAATATATATATATATATATATATATATGGGTCTTGTGTGTGACTATGTGTGTGACTATGAGCTTCTAGGGCTTTAAAATCAATTTACATCTATATCCTATTATGGAGATAATTATTCAAGATTAAATTAAGCTATAAGAAGGGTATATTTGATGTCTTGCCTAAACTTAAGAGGTCCAAGAATCAAATATATTTCAATATCATACTGCAAAGAGAAGATATGTCTGGACTTGGATTAAGGTGACCTGAAAATTCTTCATAAATGACAAAGATCAAATCAATGCCTTATGGTAGTGAACTTGGGTTCTGAAAGCCAAGATATCTTCTGGTGTTCTACATTATAATCATGGACATGGATGGATGCGGAGGGAAGAACTGAAATTCCAGCTAAGAATATCTGCAATCCTCCACACGTTTCAGAATCTTGAGCACTCAGGGCCTCAACTCTGTGCAACATAACTGGGAGACTGTGCATTCTAGCTCGCCTTAAGCATGGAAGCTGACTGGATGATCTTGAGCCAGTCCCTCTCTTTCAGCCCAATTTACCTCACAGGGTTGATATTGTGGGGAAAATAGGAGGAAGAAAGAATATTAGATATGTTCACCACTTTGGAGTTATTTATGAAAATAATTAAGGCAGGTTAAAAAACAAATCCATATTTAGATCTTTCAATACAGCATAGAAGGATCATAAGAGCAGGGGATCTGGGCATGATTGGAAAATATCTATCCCTACTCCAAAATTAACACTTTGAATGTTTTGAAGATCATTACAGTACCTACAATTGCTGATATAAGATGAAATAGCTGTTTCCAGCATTTTGTTTTCAACTATCTTTAAATTATGGCATTGTTTGATAATTATGGAACATTTAAACAATTTGAATCTAAAATGCACTTTTGTATTAAAAAGAGAAAGTAAAGCAGTTGGAATTTTCCCATTTCCTCTACCACACAAACTCCTAGCTTTGGTATTTTCACAGATCCGCCTAGTTCAGAAGCTTCATGTCAAAGCATCAGAAGCAGGAATAGAGAGACAACAGCCTCACAAAATTCTATGATCTAAGCACTTACATGAACTACTGATGCACTGACATGTTGATGGAGCAGTGGTGGGATTCAAAAATTTTACTACCGGTTCTCTAGGTGTGGCTTGGTGGGCATGGCAGGGGAAGGATACTGTAAATTCTCCAGTCAGAGGTGGCATTTGCGGTTCTCTGAACTACTCAAAATTTCCACTACTGGTTCTCCAGAACTGGTCAGGACCTGCTGAATACCACCTCTGTGATGGAGACTAGGAGGACTTTTAATCCATTGCTTTGTTGATAAACCCAGTAAAAACAATTAGAAATACCGATAATCATCAATGCACTTACTTTATCACACAGTCCAATAAAATACTAATGCACTGATACTGCTGAGTAGTTTTATTAAAATACCTTTTCTTTCACAGGCATTCTGTGCTCCCAGCCCAATATCTTTCTACATTTCACACAGTCTCCCCAAGTCTGATAACTCAGATACATGGGTTACTCTTCTTTAATTAAGATTTGTGATCTAGACATACCTGGGAAATGAACAAGATTAAGTCTGTGGAACCCTCAGTTACTTCAGTCATCCCATTCACCCTCAGTCAAGAGTGAAATACACAAAACTACAAAAGTGAATATATTTCTTGATCTATAACATCAAATTAATCTGATAGCGACAAAGCTAAACAAAGTTAACGAAGTGGAAACTTGGATAACATACCACCAAGTAATTTCAAGGCTTCAGAGAAGACCTGGAAGTTAAAAAACAAACAGACACATCTGAAACCTTATAATAGCCCTACTGAATCATGGCAAGGTAATCTTTGTGCAACATTTCATGTCTCAAATGCCCAACTAGATATTGGAGAGTGCTCACAAGTTGGATATGGCAACAGACCCATTTGTGCTTATTAGTCCTTTGTAACTCTATGTAGAGGTATGTTGCCCTGAATCCAGGGAGAACATTAAATCTTCAAGAATGAAAGAGATAACAGCTTAACCAAATTTATACAAGATAATGCATTGCTATAGTGTTGCCAAGAAAATGATGTGAATGTATCCCGAGTCAAACTAGACTTGAGGGAAATTTTACTTTTAATGATAACACAAATGAATCAAAGAAACGAGTTCAGTTTGAAATGGAAACTGAATTTTTTAGATGTGAGGGTATGTGCATGTGTTTCCTGCACAATGCACTGTGTTAGAACTGTACAGGTTTAAGAACACAGAGGCTACAATCTAATTCTTACATGTATATATCTCATTCAAAGGTATTAGATTGAATTTCTACCTGAATATGTAAATTTTGTCCCACAGAAATGGGTTAAGTTTAAATGTGATAAGTATTTCTCATAAAGAACAAGGAATTTTATACAGAATTCCCTTTGCTAATTTTAGAAATGCTAGTTCTTATTAAACATTATAACCAGAAATAAATTAATTTTCCATCTAAAATAGTGTACTTTAAAAAAAATTGACCATTCTTCTGTCTCCTATCTAAAGCAGCGATAAGAAAGAACTATTACAGATATTGATGTGTTGAATATCTATTAATGCTAATCAAAAGGCATCAAGTAGCATCTTTTCCAGAGTATTAGTATGCCTAAAATCTGAAATGTCTTCATTTAAATACCGTTCTAAAGATTTTGATTAGAAATTTAATTAAAGCTTTAGTGAAGAAAAATGCTAAAATAATAGGGAAGAAAATGTTTTTTTTTCTTATTTTCTAAATAGGAGAAAACATTTAAGTTTTAACATCCATTTGCTTAAGTAGAATATTGAAAATCCACACCTTTTCAATAAGAAAAAAAGAGGTGAACCTAAGGCATTTATACCTTTCTCTTTCATCACGACTGGGGCTAGTTCTTAAGGTAAAGCTATCAATAGTAAATGGTAAAAGAGGGTAAAGGAAGTGAAGAAGCCCCAGGCACCTCTTCTGTAAAGGCTGTTTAGTCAATGTAAAACTATTATGACTCTTGACATCTGTTCTGATTTCCTTGCAGGTATCAGAGCAAAGCAGTATATACAAACTACTCTAAGATGGAAGGAATCTCAGAGTCTTTGGCTAATGTGGACAAGATAAAGCTTCAAGACCCAGGAAATTTAAAATCATATTGTTCAAGAGGTAGGGGGAAGTGGAAGAGAAATAACCAGTGGTGGGATTCAATTTTTTTACTACTGGTTCTGTGGGCGTAGCTTGGTGGGTGTAGCGTGGCTTGGTGGGTGTGGTTTGGTGGGCGTGGCAGGGGAAGGTTACTGCAAAATCCCCATTCCTTCTCCACCCCACTAACCTACTTTCCAGCTCTGTTCTCTGTGCAGGGCAACAAAAGAAGACCCAGCCAATCAGTTGGGACTTGGGAGGCAGAGAATAGATGGGGGTGGGACCAGTCAGGGGTGGTATTTGCCAGTTCTCCAAACTACTCAAAATTTCCCCTCCCGGTTCTCCAGAACTGGTCAGAACCTGCTGAATACCACCTTTGGAGATAACCATGGCAAAGTTGAACAGGCCAACCTAGGAAGATGACGGAAAGAGAAGGGCTGAAGGAAGATCAAAGCAGAGAGGAAGGAGAAATGGAGACAGATGAAATTGTCTCAGTAAGGAAAGCAGAGAAGCATGGATACCGAAGAAGACGAAAAACTGGGAAATAGTCAAACATCCTGGCAGCCTGGCCTGTATGGCCAGTTCTGAATTTAGGTAAAAAAAACCAAGGTCTCTGTTATGTATGCAGGTTTGAAGTCATTGGTTTAGTTTGAACTGTTCTTGTAAAATGTTAGAAATGATTGGTTTAAAAGTGCGGAAAACCCTGCACTCTGATTGGCTGTCAACTGCGGCTGCTGGCTATAAGTAGCAGCCGCAGCCCAGCCAAAGCGGGTCCGTTCTGAGCTGTAGTCACTAATAAACTAAAGAGCTTGAAGCACTCCGCTCTGTCTCTTCATGCAAACTTAACAGTCTCCTGTGAAATCTTCTATGACAAACTCTAAATGGAATCAGTTCTGTTTGCAGCATACACAATTTCCAATAAAGGTGTTTTCCAAATGTCGGCCAGTGAACTAAACTCCAACGTAGTTTAAGGTGACCAGACGTCCCGCTTTTGCCGGGACAGTCCCGAGTTTTACCAATTTGTCCCGGGTCCCACGGCGTTTTTAAAAAGTCCTGATTTTAAGCAGATTATCAGGCACTTACTTCGCTTTACTTAGGGTGAAAGCAGCTCTTTCAAACTTTATGAGTCCACGGTCTCATCTATTAGAGAGAATACAGTCCAAGTAATGGAATCCCCAGGATTCCAAAAGTTTTCCCCGAGCCTTCTTTCAGGCGCAGAATTCGGAACACGTGACCGCAGAGGCCTCCTTAGCACGGTGCGCTGTGTTTTTCTCCCACGCCTGCATTTGGGCTGGTGAAAGCATTAGGGAGGGATGGCGTTTTTTGGAAAGCTGCTTGGTGTGAGGGGACTCGTGGGAAGAGGACTTAGAGAATTTGAGTCTTCTGGCCAGATCCAAAGGTTGGCTTTCTCTCTCTGTATGTGTGTGCGAAAAAATAAAGAGCAAAACTTGCAATCGGTCCATTCCAATCTTAGCAATGCAAATTTCCAACTTATTTAACGGAGCTGTAAGGAGCAGGGAGGCAGCCTAAAAATCTCTCTCTCTCTCTCTTACAACTCCCAGCTTTGAGTTTGGTGGGAAATTCCGCCTGCTCTCTCCTCCCACATTCTGAGGGTTGCACCTGACAGAGGCGCGAAAGTCTGCTGATTTTATTTTATTTTATTTTCGGGTTGTAATCCTTGGGGATTGGGTCAAAATCTTCGGATAGTCCTGTTCTCGTTTTGTCTTTCCATTCTGGTGGGGGGGGTGAAATTCCTTCTTGTTTCCTGGGTGTCAACTTGTCGTATGCTCAGAAGCACTCTTGTTCTCGCCACTTTGGAAAGCTGGAAGCACTGTCATTGCCAAGCCTATCCCTGGGCATCAACTTCTCCTCTGCCTAGACAGAACGTTAAAAAATTAATTAACAATCTTTCGTGAAAAATTAAAATTAAATCATGCTTAGGCCACCTTTTCTCAAGTATCTTGGACATGAGGTCCCATAATCCACAACAGCCAGTCTGGGGACTAGGAATTTGCCTTTTCAAACCTGGGGATGCCAGGTTGCAAAAAAATTGTTTTTGATATTGCTGGAAGTGTTATAATTCATTTTAAGAACCAGAACTTAATCCACAGAACCTCTTGGCTATATTCAGACAAGTGTGCTCAGTCAGGTCAGATAACAATTTTGTTTCTGCTCACACAATACAGGAAATCCCTGACTTATGACCACAATTGAGCCCAACATTTATTGCTAAGCGAGACAGCTTTTAAGGGAGTTTTTTGCCCCATTTTATGACCTTTCTTGCCACCATTGTTAAGTGAATCACTGCAGATGTGAAGAACATGGTTGTTCAGTGAATCAGGCTTCCACACTGACTTTGCTTGGCAGAAGGTTGCAAAAGGGATTACATCACCCTGGGACACTGCAACCGTCATAAATATGAGTCAGTTGCCAAGCATTTGAATTTTGATGGGGATCCTGCAAAGGTGAGAAAAACGGTCATAAATCTCTTTTCAGTGCCAATGTAACTTCAACTAGTCACTAAACGGTTACAAGTCAAGGACTACCTGTATGCTAAATTGGGTTAGTGTTAAAAGGAAACTCTAGTTGGTCTTTTATTTCAGGAATCCAACCTGTTTGCACAATGAAGTTGAAGTCCACATATCTTCAAGCTGCCAAGGTTGAGAAACACTGAATTAGGGTATTGTCCAAATACAGAAAATGGGAGTTAATTTGGTAACCGATTAAATTAGTCATCAAGGAAGGCTGTTGCCTGAACAAGCAAGGATCTGAACCATAAAATATGCAAATACAAATGCTATTTTTTAATCCATGCCTTTTAGGCCGGCTAATATTTGGTTTTGATTCTGATTAGTATAATGGTGTTTTGTTTTGTTTTTGCTTGACATCGTGACTGGAGTCCTTTGGATTTGGGATAGGTTATAAATATGGGGAAAGAATAAATAAAAGAACAGAATATCAGAGTTGGAAGGGACTTTGGAGGTCTTCTGTCCAACCTCCTGTTCTGGCAGGAAACCCTGTATCATTCCAGACAAGTGGCTGTCCAATTGTTGGAAGAAATTCCATCTGGCTCTGGAAATAAAATGGAGGCTGATTGGAAAGAAAATTGGTTTATTGATGAAGCAGAACCCGATGATTCTGGCAAGGTGACCAGACGTCCCGCTTTTGGTGGGACAGTCCCATTTTAACAATTTGTCCCGCCCCACGGTGTTTTTAAAAAGTCCTGATTTTTGGAAAGAATGCACGACAAGCTAGGGAACGGCGGGAGAACAGGAAGGAATATACGGTTTTCGGCCATGTGGCTATTTCACCAGGATATGAGTTTTATATTATTTTTGTTAATTTTATAATTAATGCAAATTAATGCAAATTTTTACATGCAAATTTTTAATCAAGAAACCCCGGTCAATGGTGTCCCTTTACCAATGTTAAAATCTGGTCACCTTAACGTAGTTATTGTTTATGCAGAAGTAAATTTATTATACAACTGTAACTTCTGGATTATATTAATGATAGAAAAAGGCTATGTTTTGTTTCATGATTTAGCATGCAAATGCAGTTATCATTTACACTCCTCCTGAACTTTTCCAAATTCTCTGCCAAATTTGTAGGCAGACTAGGCTGGACAATTTTCCATTAATTTTTGCATAGGAAGGAGAAATTCTACAATGATTTCCCAAGGGCAGGATTCCTTCTTGGTTGTTACAATGATGCCATCACTACTGAAAAAGATCAATAGAAAGAATTTTCACTTGCCATCTTCTTTTGGGAATTAAAGGACCCAGGAGACAGCAGGGAGGCTTCAGATTTCTGGGGCGACAATTGTAAAATGGAAGAGCAAACATTCACAACAGATCATCGCCATCTCTGTGCCTCGCGTTTTATGGCCTCATGAGTGGGGCTACATTCGGTGTATAAGATGCACCCAAATTTTCACCCTCTTTTAAGGAGGAAAAAGTGTATCTTATACTCTGAAAAATACGGTATGTCTTTGCCACCCCATAAACAGTAATTACAAGAGCATTACTTGAAAGAGCGCCAAATCCTAACTTTTCTGATTACTTTTTCTTATCAAACTCTCTTTTACCCAAAACACCATTCTCTTTCTGGCACTTTCAATGCATATGACCTTCATTATGTTTTTTTTAAAGAGGCATTATATAAGTAGCCATTCCAAGTGGCTGGCATTTTGGCAGTGCAAGTTATTATTATTATTTTCCTTGTACAAAAGGCACAAGTCAGGAGAGAAATAAATGATTTAAAGTTGCCATCAATCTTGATAATGTACAATGCAACTAGAGAAACACCAGCCTCCAAAAAGGCTATACTGTATGTGCTGCCTTGCATACTGGTCATTCAAACAAAATGTCACTAGAGTAGTAGTATTGTTATAGCTAAGAATTCTGTTTGTCACTTGCAGGTGGCACTTGGTCTTGGATAAAATAGTTTTTTTGTTTGTTTGTTTAATTAATCGACTTTCAAGTCAACCAAAGTAGGCAAAAATACTTGTAAAGTAGTAGATCAGAACATTATAAACAATCCACAGTTAGCAAGGAAAAACAAGTACCTATTCACTCTGAAGATCTGTTTTGTAGTTAATCAACAGGGTCACTAGTGAAAGCCTAGAGAAACACAAAATATATAGGCTAACATCTTCACAAGAAACCCAAGTGGTAATCTTCCTTTTCAAGATAGCCATAGATGCAAGACAAGATTGGAATTTTTAAAACGTCGTTTTTCTGTTTATTTAAACTTCATTGTATATTTAATCCACTCAATAAACTCATTCTTTGGTATAGTCTCAACCTTGGTAACTTTAAGATTTGTGGACTTCAACTTTGAGTTGAAGTCCACAAGTCTTAAAGTTGCCAAGGTTGGAGACCCCTGATAAAAGTAAAATCATAAAAACATCAATGTATGTAAAAATAAGATACTAAAAATACAGAATAGCCAATTCAGTGAAAGAGTATTCTCTGCAGAATCTACAGTATAATTTATTTTACAGTATAAAAATTTTAAATGGCTGAGCGAAATGAGTGTTTTGGTCTGGTACTGAAAAGGTAACAATTTTGAGTGTCAAACAAACCCTTTGAGAAGGGCATTACACAGATGAAGCAGCAGAATGGAGAAGGTTGCTCTATTATAGGCATCCACATTAATTCATTCAGATAGAACATCCAAGAAAGATCTTCCGGAAATGATTTGAAGATATGAGCTACTAAATTTCACTGGAGAGAATCTCTAAGCTATTTTGGACGTGGCTTGGGAATCAATGCTGTTGGACCAGCAAGAGCATCTTATGATGACACTAGTTTTTCTCTACTAATAGCCTAGCCTAGTCTTTTGCAATCTATCTAAAAGTTCCAATATGATTGTAGCTCTATATGCAAGGTAGACATAACAGCCACTTTAAATGAGGATAAAGTAGTCTAAAGTGCAGCTAAAGCCGTATTAGAGGAGCAATAAAACCCCTCCTTTCCTATAAATGAGAGCAGCTCAGTCCAAGTAGAACATGCAATTTATCGTTGAGAGATTTCTTTTAGACACTGTATTTCAAACTTTTATTTGCAACCAGAGGTTTTGGCAAATCTTTTAGACATAAATCAGAATTAGGAACATGTTTCAGAAGAAATGCTTCTGAAGTTTCCGGCTACTTGGGGTTACAGCAGGGCTCCTAACCTGTGGCCCGTGGCCTGTCTCGAACCAGGCCCCACAAGGGGCTGGCAGGCAAGGATGTATGTGTGCAAAGTTCTACTTGTGCAAGTGCAGATGTACCTGCTTGCACACATGCCCACCACTCACACAAAACCCTCTCCCTCCCCACCCCTACCAGTCAACCAAGCTGGAAAGGTTGGGGATTCCTGGGTTACAGAGTCCCATTTTCCAAGAAAGACAATTTTGTCTCCTTTGAATGAGAATACCTTTTGATGGCTCCCATCACACTCCAAGTCACCTGGTCAGCTTTAGGGTTTGGTGCTTCTGCTAGAATACATTGTCAATTTATTTTCAAACTATATCATTAATTCGTTCCATTTCATTTCTTTATCAATAAGCAGATTTTTTTTTAAAAAAACCAATAACTGTTTTAAAATACTTTACTGTTTAAGTGTATTTTTCCAAATATATAGGATGTTTTTGCAATTTAAATACAGATTTTAGTTACAAATGAATACCTTAAAATGCCTGCCACAGATATATGCACCAAAATGTTTAAAATACACCAAGATCTTTTTTTTCTGCTGAACTCAAAATTTCGGTATAAAGCAACTCTAATTCATATATGTGTCCAGCATATTATACAAGCTTGTGTATAATTTTTAAACCTACCTATGTCCTAATTCTACAGTTAAGAAAGCATTTACAGAACTTAATGCAATTATCTCCCTCTTTCCCTCCCTCCCCCCTCTCTCAGCTGTTCTTTTTCTAGTTGGTCAGCTTTGATCTTACACACTTCTGCCATTTCCATTACACTTCTCTGTATTGGTTAGTAATTGGTCCTCGGTATGTTTTAATCACTCTTTTGTCTTCAGCATGCTTCTTTGAACTGTGCCCTACAGCTCCCTTCAGCACTACAAACAATGCCTAATCCAAGTCAAGACCACCAGCCAACACTGCTCTTTACTAAAACCAACAACTCATATTCAACAGCCATAGTGTTTCCTCAAGTTTTCAAATGTCTATCCCACATCTTTCCTTAGAGTTCCATATTGTATTTTTAAGATTCCCTTTGATTCTGGTCCACTGCAGTAGCCCTCCTTCTATCTCATATGAAGAACCACTTCCTTTAAAAATCCCAGTAGAGTGAGGGCCATATGAAACTTGGGGAACCTAATTCCAGACAGCACAGAGAAGATATGCTTCCAGGATACTTCTGGTCTCAAGATGACTTGGCTTAATCAATGTAACTTGGAACATGCCACCCCTTCCAGATCGAACCAGCCAGGTAAATACTAGGGATCGCCAGGAACATACAAGGTCTCTCAAATAACCAGGTCCTATGCCATGCAGGGCAGTATAGGTAACAACCAGCTCTGTAAATTGCACCCAGAAGACAACTAGCAACCGGTGCAGCTCGCAAAGCAGAAGTGTTACCTAGGCACATGATTGCGCTCACCACTCATTCTGGACCAACTGAAGTTTCCAAGTGATCTCCACAGAGTACATTGCAGTAGTCAAGCTGTGAGGTAACCAGGCATGAGTAGCTGTCTTAAGTCCCCCACTCCCAATCTAGAAATGGTCAACAACTGCACACCAGATTAATCTGGGCAAAGGGCTTCTTGCCCGCCCTGCCTCATCAAGCATAGCTGTGAATCTAGGAAGACCTCCAAATTTGTACCACTCTAGAATAGAGGAGTGCCATCCTATCCATGATCAAAGATGGAATAACCCCAGATCTGAATGGTCCAAAACCCACAGACAATCAAACTTAGTAGGATTGAATCAGAGAAGATTATTCTTTATCCAAAATCACATAGACTCTAAGCACTGGGACAGAACTGGACAGCCTCACTTGGCCAGCCCAAAGTTGAAAGATGCAGTCATAATACCAAACCCCAAATTAGCAGATGACCTTACCCAACTGTGTCATGTTGATGTTGAAAAGGAGAGTAGGGAGAATAGAACTCCATGGCCCCCACAGAGGAGGGAATGTTTGTATTTCTGGTGAGAACTAAGATCAAAGAGCTAAGGACGGATGTACCACCACCATCCCAAGCCTGACATAGGTCATCAACAAGTCTGAAGATTGATTACCAAAGACCAAATGGGCCCACTTGAGGAGGAGCTGCTACTCCTCTCTTCAATATCATCATCTCCTCTGTCATATATATATATATATATATATATATATATATATATATAGGGTCTTGGTGGTCGGGTCTTGTCCTGTATGATTGAGAATACCTTGGCAACGCTTAATTTAAATCTCATCCACATCTTCAGGCTGGTGTCTTCAGCTTCGTTCTCCTGGGAGAAGTGTGTGATCGTGGCTGTTTTCCCTTTTAAACTCTGTTGGATGTGTTGTTACTTTGATTGGTTTGTGGAGTTGATGTATGCAGATTGGATGGCTTTTCCTGAGACCCTGTGTGGCTGAGGTGCTGGCTGTGTGTCTCTCAGCCTTGTGTTGTAAACGACCTGGGTAATGGGCTGTGTGATGACCTTCTGAGTTCTATTGTTGTGATGTCCTGTGTGGTGCTGTAATCTCCTGGGTCGTTGTCTGTGCTGCAACCTCCTGATGTTTTGTGTTGTGATCTCCTGAGTTCTGTGATGTAGTATCCTGGGTGGAAGGCTGTGATGTGGCATTCTGGGCCTTGGTTTGCCCCGAGTTTGAGGTCTGGCTATGTGTTTATAGCGTGTCAATTTGCTTAGTTTGGGGTTGGAGGTGTAGCAGCTGGTGTTGCAGCCATGGTCTGGTTTCTGGATGGTTGCCTTTCATCTGTGGCGGGCTTGGGTTTGAGTCTGGTGAAGGAGATTGGTGGTGGCATCATGTGTTATTTTTGGGTCCGTGTTGGTTTTTGTGGCTGGGACTCGCTTTGTTGATTAGGTAGTTTCCAGATGTCTGGTAGGCGGAAGTATCCCCGCTATTCATGATACAGGGTGTTTGTTTCTTTTCAATTATTTCTTGTTGAGGTCAGTATTGGAAGTTTGGATCC
>CM019148.1:260780160-260851629 GCA_009733165.1 Naja naja | reverse complement strand
CTGAATTTCACTATTTTTTTTAAACCTGAAATTTGATTATTCTTTGAAATCTATCCTGTATTTTCGGCACCATATTATCTGCACTAATAGTAAAATATCAGACAAACAGAACTTCCATTACATCATGTGCTGAAGTGAGATAAGCTAGCACACAGGTTTAAATGACTTAATATAAGTTCACAACATCCAAGCTGGTACAATTCAAATTTACATTCTATGTAGAGTAATGAGAATTTTAGTTCAATGTATTTGGATGGCGGGGAAGAACACAATCAATCTTGAAGCTCTTTGGGCATCATCTACAAATCTGTCTCCAAATTTGTATATGTACAAATATGAGTAGAAGAAGTGAAGATGAATTATTTCACTACAATACTGGTTATTTTTCAGATTTGTCAGTGCAGAATGAATCTTGTTTGCAAAATTAAAAATGATTGACTTAATTAATATATTAGGAGGAAAAAGCTTTACTGAACCCACACCTGCCTCCAACTTTAAAATGCCAGAAGGTTTTATAACATCATAATATATCAGATACCACAACATATTCAGCAGTTCTCCTAATTAGACTATTAATTAAGATTATTTCCTGTTAATTTTATTGGTGTAAATAGTATTAATAATTCTACTAAGCATCAACATCAACTGGCAGTAAGCATGCTAATCCCACTTTAATAACTTGTTATGCTTATGGCATAATATTACTCCCTTCCAACTGTACTCTGTATGCTTTAGATATTCTTGAATTAATTATTTTGCTTCTTGTCAAAATAACAATGCACTCTTCCAGTGCTTTGATGGAAATCAAATGTGTTGAAAAAAGACACGATGATGAAAAAAAACCACTAAAAGAACAAGATCACCCATGATTTATTTGCTTAGATAAATAACAAGTAATAGAATTATATGACAAATGAAGATTATAGCAAACATTACCATCAGTAATTGTATGGCAGAGCTAATGAAATATTTCAGAAAAGAATTAGTATTGTAAGGACTTACTGCTATTTCTGAACATCACCTCCCAATTTTCAGACCAATTTGAATAGGGTTTTCTTTAATAAACAAATAAGCCATTATCCTTCACCTAGCAGATTCATTGAATTCAATGGATCTTATATTTGATTTGCAAGATTCCTTATTAATACTGCTGCAGTGAAATATTGTGGGCTCTTTTTATTATTTCCAGATGGAGCTAACTTCCTTTTCATACTGACAATTCACTAATTAACTCATTAACTTTAATTAATTCACTTTTAATAGTATATTATTACATTGGTACATGTCATAAACCCAGGATCCTTTTTGAACATGCAAACATACACTGTTTTATACAATTAGTTTTCACAAAAGTGTTTTGTATAACAGATAGGAATGATATTTAGCTTTTCTACAGCTTTCAGTCTGGAGGGAGAAAAAGAGAAAACTAAAGACTTTTCAAATGAATCAAATCTGTAAGTTGAATAAAAATAGCTTACCCTCTCTTAACTATGGAGTGGTACCAAATCATTGCAGGTTTTATTTGTTGAAAATGTAGTTAGTATTATTTTTATATGTTGCAGGCAGGATTTTGTTAAGTTTAGACAACCAGTGTATGGAGGTGATCTCTTCTTCCCCACTATAGTCCACTCCTCATACTAAAAGAGCTAAAAGTATTCAGCAAGATTAATTTCTCTGCATAGAAAGAGAACTTTGTGTACACTGAAAGAAGAGACAAGTACTGGTGGACTCAGTACATGTTTATTTCCTAATTTTCCGTTTCTATTTCTTTAAAAACAAATGTAGCCATCTAAGAGCATTGACATCAGCATTATCAGAAGCCAATCATCCATTTTGTTACTTCTATGTGCTTTGTGCTCTAAAAGCAAAATATACAATAAATAAAGGGCCCTTGTTATTTCTTATAAACTAATAGAATTGTATGGTTCACATCTTTGCAACACTGAAGTTCAGACTGCCGACCTCTAGGGAGTATTCCACAATATTTTCTAATCACAGAGCCAATACCCTACCTTCACCCCAAATAACAATGAATGTCTGCCACTTTTGAGAAGGATTATTGTCTGGTTTCCTTTTTATCATTCCATGATCTGACCTTTAGAATCAGAGACCTTTAGAATCATAGTTGTAAAACTGTTAAAGAATTGGGGCTTAGCACTAGGATGTCTCTCAATTGTCTCAAACATCTGCATCTGAATGAACAGAAGATAGAGGGAGGGAGGGAGGGAGGGAGTGAAAATATTTTACATTGTGGATATTCTAAACAGAAATTATGTTATATGAAATAAATAATTTGTGAAGAAGTCATGTTATAAGCAATAGTTTATATTTCTGGTGCATGTTTTAATTTACCCTGTCTTGAATAAGAATATATATATATATATATATATATATATATATATATATATATATATATATATATATGTAGGTCTTGGTATTCGGGTCTTGTCCCGTGTATGATTGAGAATACCTTGGCAACGTTCGACGAATCTCATCCGTCATCTTCAGGCTGGTGTCTTCAGCTTAGTTTCTAGAGAATACACCAAGACCTACATACCTTTACCCGTGAAAATCTACGAAAACAAATATATATATATATATATATATATATATATATATATATATATAGTGTGATTATGAGCTTCTAGGGCTTTAAAATCAATTTACATCTATATCCTATTATGGAGATAATTATTCAAGATTAAATTAAGCTATAAGAAGGGTATATTTGATGTCTTGCCTAAACTTAAGAGGTCCAAGAATCAAATATATTTCAATATCATACTGCAAAGAGAAGATATGTCTGGACTTGGATTAAGATGACCTGAAAATTCTTCATAAATGACAAAGATCAAATCAATGCCTTATGGTAGTGAACCTGGGTTCTGAAAGCCAAGATATCTTCTGGTGTTCTACATTATAATCATGGACATGGATGGATGTGGAGGGAAGAACTGAAATTCCAGCTAAGAATATCTGCAATCCTCCACACGTTTCAGAATCTTGAGCGCTCAGGGCCTCAACTCTGTGCAACATAACTGGGAGACTGTGCGTTCTAGCCTCGCCTTAAGCATGGAAGCTGACTGGATGATCTTGTGCCAGTCCCTTTCTTTCAGCCCAATTTACCTCACAGGGTTGATATTGTGGGGAAAATAGGAGGAAGAAAGAATATTAGATATGTTCACCACTTTGGAATTATTTATGAAAATAATTAAGGCAGATTAAAAAACAAATCCATATTTAGATCTTTCAATACAGCATAGAAGGATCATAAGAGCAGGGGATCTGGGCATGATTGGAAAATATCTATCCCTACTCCAAAATTAACACTTTGAATGTTTTGAAGATCATTACAGTACCTACAATTGCTGATATAAGATGAAATAGCTGTTTCCAGCATTTTGTTTTCAACTATCTTTAAATTATGGTATTGTTTGATAATTATGGAACATTTAAACAATTTGAATCTAAAATGCACTTTTTGTATTAAAAAAAGAGAAAGTAAAGCAGTTGGAATTTTCCCCATTTCCTCTACCACACAAACTCCTAGCTTTGGTATTTTCACAGATCCGCCTAGTTCAGAAGCTTCATGTCAAAGCATCAGAAGCAGGAATAGAGAGACAACAGCCTCACAAAATTCTATGATCTAAGCACTTACATGAACTACTGATGCACTGACATGTTGATGGAGCAGTGGTGGGATTCAAAAATTTTTACTACCGGTTCTCTAGGTGTGGCTTGGTGGGCATGGCAGGGGAAGGATACTGTAAATTCTCCAGTCAGAGGTGGCATTTGCCGGTTCTCTGAACTACTCAAAATTTCCACTACTGGTTCTCCAGAACTGGTCAGGACCTGCTGAATACCACCTCTGTGATGGAGACTAGGAGGACTTTTAATCCATTGCTTTGTTGATAAACCCAGTAAAAAACAATTAGAAATACCGATAATCATCAATGCACTTACTTTATCACACAGTCCAATAAAATACTAATGCACTGATACTGCTGAGTAGTTTTATTAAAATACCTTTTTCTTTCACAGGCATTCTGTGCTCCCAGCCCAATATCTTTCTACATTTCACACAGTCTCCCCAAGTCTGATAACTCAGATACATGGGTTACTCTTCTTTTAATTAAGATTTGTGATCTAAACATACCTGGGAAATGAACAAGATTAAGTCTGTGGAACCCTCAGTTACTTCAGTCATCCCATTCACCCTCAGTCAAGAGTGAAATACACAAAAACTACAAAAAGTGAATATATTTCTTGATCTATAACATCAAATTAATCTGATAGCGACAAAGCTAAACAAAGTTAACGAAGTGGAAACTTGGATAACATACCACCAAGTAATTTCAAGGCTTCAGAGAAGACCTGGAAGTTAAAAAAACAAACAGACACATCTGAAACCTTATAATAGCCCTACTGAATCATGGCAAGGTAATCTTTGTGCAACATTTCATGTCTCAAATGCCCAACTAGATATTGGAGAGTGCTCACAAGTTGGATATGGCAACAGACCCATTTGTGCTTATTAGTCCTTTGTAACTCTATGTAGAGGTATGTTGCCCTGAATCCAGGGAGAACATTAAATCTTCAAGAATGAAAGAGATACCAGCTTAACCAAATTTATACAAGATAATGCATTGCTATAGTGTTGCCAAGAAAATGATGTGAATGTATCCCGAGTCAAACTAGACTTGAGGGAAATTTTACTTTTAATGATAACACAAGTGAATCAAAGAAACGAGTTCAGTTTGAAATGGAAACTGAATTTTTTAGATGTGAGGGTATGTGCATGTGTTTCCTGCACAACGCACTGTGTTAGAACTGTACAGGTTTAAGAACACAGAGGCTACAATCTAATTCTTACATGTATATATCTCATTCAAAGGTATTAGGCTGAATTTCTACCTGAATATGTAAATTTTGTCCCACAGAAATGGGTTAAGTTTAAATGTGATAAGTATTTCTCATAAAGAACAAGGAATTTTATACAAAATTCCCTTTGCTAATTTTAGAAATGCTAGTTCTTATTAAACATTATAACCAGAAATCTAAAATAGTGTACTTTTAAAAAAATTGACCATTCTTCTGTCTCCTATCTAAAGCAGCGATAAGAAAGAACTATTACAGATATTGATGTGTTGAATATCTATTAATGCTAATCAAAAGGCATCAAGTAGCATCTTTTCTAAAGTATTAGTATGCCTAAAATCTGAAATGTCTTCATTTAAATACCGTTCTAAAGATTTTGATTAGAAATTTAATTAAAGCATTTAGTGAAGAAAAATGCTAAAATAATAGGGAAGAAAATGTGTTTTTTTTCTTATTTTCTAAATAGGAGAAAACATTTAAGTTTTAACATCCTTTTGCTTAAGTAGAATATTGAAAATCCACACCTTTTCAATAAGAAAAAAAGAGGTGAACCTAAGGCATTTATACCTTTCTCTTTCATCACGACTGGGGCTAGTTCTTAAGGTAAAGCTATCAATAGTAAATGGTAAAAGAGGGTAAAGGAAGTGAAGAAGCCCCAGGCACCTCTTCTGTAAAGGCTGTTTAGTCAATGTAAAACTATTATGACTCTTGACATCTGTTCTGATTTCCCTTGCAGGTATCAGAGCAAAGCAGTATATACAAACTACTCTAAGATGGAAGGAATCTCAGAGTCTTTGGCTAATGTGGACAAGATAAAGCTTCAAGACCCAGGAAATTTAAAAATCATATTGTTCAAGAGGTAGGCAAGGGAAGTGGAAGAGAAATAACCAGTGGTGGGATTCAATTTTTTTTACTACTGGTTCTGTGGGCGTAGCTTGGTGGGTGTGGTTTGGTGGGCGTGGCAGGGGAAGGTTACTGCAAAATCCCCATTCCTTCTCCACCCCACTAACCTACTTTCCAGCTCTGTTCTCCTGTGCAGGGCAACAAAAGAAGACCCAGCCAATCAGTTGGGACTTGGGAGGCAGAGAATAGATGGGGGTGGGACCAGTCAGGGGTGGTATTTGCCAGTTCTCCAAACTACTCAAAATTTCCCCTCCCGGTTCTCCAGAACTGGTCAGAACCTGCTGAATACCACCTTTGGAGATAACCATGGCAAAGTTGAACAGGCCAACCTAGGAAGATGACGGAAAGAGAAGGGCTGAAGGAAGATCAAAGCAGAGAGGAAGGAGAAATGGAGACAGATGAAATTGTCTCAGTAAGGAAAACAGAGAAGCATGGATACTGAAGAAGACGAAAAACTGGGAAATAGTCAAACATCCTGGCAGCCTGGCCTGTATGGCCAGTTCTGAATTTAGGTAAAAAAAACCAAGGTCTCTGTTATGTATGCAGGTTTGAAGTCATTGGTTTAGTTTGAACTGTTCTTGTAAAATGTTAGAAATGATTGGTTTAAAAAGTGCGGGAAAACCCTGCACTCTGATTGGCTGTCAACTGCGGCTGCTGGCTATAAGTAGCAGCCGCAGCCCAGCCAAATTGGGTCCGTTCTGAGCTGTAGTCACTAATAAACTAAAGAGCTTGAAGCACTCCGCGTCTGTCTCTTCATGCAAACTTAACAGTCTCCCTGTGAAATCTTCTATGACAAACTCTAAATGGAATCAGTTCTGTTTGCAGCATACACAATTTCCAATAAAGGTGTTTTCCAAATGTCGAAGCCAGTGAACTAAACTCCAACGTAGTTTAAGGTGACCAGATGTCCTGCTTTTGGCGGGACAGTCCCGAGTTTTACCAATTTGTTCCGGGTCCCACGGCGTTTTTAAAAAGTCCTGATTTTAAGCAGAAGATTATCAGGTACTTACTTCGCTTTACTTAGGGTGAAAGCAGCTCTTTCAAACTTTATGAGTCCACGGTCTCATCTATTAGAGAGAATACAGTCCAAGTAATGGAATCCCCAGGATTCCAAAAGTTTTCCCCGAGCCTTCTTTCAGGCGCAGAATTCGGAACATGTGACCGCAGAGGCCTCCTTAGCGCGGTGCGCTGTGCTTTTTCTCCCCCACACCTGCATTTGGGCTGGTGAAAGCATTAGGGAGGGATGGCGTTTTTTGGAAAGCTGCTTGGTGTGAGGGGACTCGTGGGAAGAGGACTTAGAGAATTTGAGTCTTCTGGCCAGATCCAAAGGTTGGCGCCTCTCTCTCTTTCTCTCTCTCTCTGTATGTGTGTGTGCGCGCAAAAAATAAAAGAGCAAAACTTGCAATCGGTCCATTCCAATCTTAACAATGCAAATTTCCAACTTATTTAACGGAGCTGTAAAGGAGCAGGGAGCGCGGCAGCCGCGCCAAAAATTCTCTCTCTCTCTCTCTTACAACTCCCAGCTTTGGAGTTTGGCGGGGAAATTCGCCGCCTGCTCTCCCTCCCACATTCCTGAGGGTTGCACCTGACTGCGCAGGCGCGAAAGTCTGCTGATTTTATTTTATTTTATTTTCGGGGTTGTAATCCTTGGGGATTGGGTCAAAATCTTCGGATAGTCCTGTTCTCGTTTTGTCTTTCCATTCTGGTGGTGGTGGGGGAATTCCTTCTTGTTTCCTGGGTGTCAACTTGTCGTATGCTCAGAAGCACTCTTGTTCTCGCCACTTTGGAAAGCTGGAAGCACTGTCATTGCCAAGCCTATCCCTGGGCATCAACTTCTCCTCTGCCTAGACAGAACGTTAAAAAATTAATTAACAATCTTTCGTGAAAAATTAAAATTAAATCATGCTTAGGCCACCTTTTCTCAAGTATCTTGGACATGAGGTCCCATAATCCACAACAGCCAGTCTGGGGACTAAGGAATTTGCCTTTTCACAACCTGGGGGATGCCAGGTTGCAAAAAAAATTGTTTTTTGATATTGCTGGAAGTGTTATAATTCATTTTAAGAACCAGAACTTAATCCACAGAACCTCTTGGCTATATTCAGACAAGTGTGCTCAGTCAGGTCAGATAACAATTTTGTTTCTGCATTCACACAATACAGGAAATCCCTGACTTATGACCACAATTGAGCCCAACATTTATTGCTAAGCGAGACAGCTTTAAGGAGTTTTTGCCCCATTTTATGACCTTTCTTGCCACCATTGTTAAGTGAATCACTGCAGATGTGAAGAACATGGTTGTTCAGTGAATCAGGCTTCCACACTGACTTTGCTTGGCAGAAGGTTGCAAAAGGGGATTACATCACCCTGGGACACTGCAACCGTCATAAATATGAGTCAGTTGCCAAGCATTTGAATTTTGATGGGGATCCTGCAAAGGTGAGAAAAACGGTCATAAATCTCTTTTCAGTGCCAATGTAACCTCAACTAGTCACTAAACGGTTACAAGTCAAGGACTACCTGTATGCTAAATTGGGTTAGTGTTAAAAGGAAACTCTAGTTGGTCTTTTTATTTCAGGAATCCAACCTGTTTGCACAATGAAGTTGAAGTCCACATATCTTCAAGCTGCCAAGGTTGAGAAACACTGAATTAGGGGTATTGTCCAAATATAGAAAATGGGAGTTAATTTGGTAACCGATTAAATTAGTCATCAAGGAAGGCTGTTGCCTGAACAAGCAAGGATCTGAACCATAAAAATATGCAAATACAAATGCTATTTTTTTTAATCCATGCCTTTTTAGGCCCGGCTAATATTTGGTTTTGATTCTGATTAGTATAATGGTGTTTTGTTTTGTTTTTGCTTGACATCGTGACTGGAGTCCTTTGGATTTGGGATAGGTTATAAATATGGGGAAAGAACAAATAAAAGAACAGAATATCAGAGTTGGAAGGGACTTTGGAGGTCTTCTGTCCAACCTCCTGTTCTGGCAGGAAACGCTGTATCATTCCAGACAAGTGGCTGTCCAATTGTTGGAAGAAATTCCATCTGGCTCTGGAAATAAAATGGAGGCTGATTGTAAAGAAAATTGGTTTATTGATGAAGCAGAACCACGCATGATTCTGGCAAGGTGACCAGACGTCCCGCTTTTGGTGGGACAGTCCCGATTTTTAACAATTTGTCCCGCGTCCCACGGTGTTTTTAAAAAGTCCTGATTTTTGGAAAGAATGCACGACAAGCTAGGGAACGGCGGGAGAACAGGAAGGGAATATACGGTTTTCGGCGGCCATGTGGCTATTTCACCTGGATATGAGTTTTATATTATTTTTGTTTATTTATTTATTTATTTATTTATTCGACTTGTATGCCGCCCTATTCCCTAAGGACTCAGGGCGGCTAACATTAAAACAAAGAAAATTTACAATAAAACAAGATTAAACAGTGAACAAGCCAAATAAATTAAAATAAACCCAACCCCCCCCCCCCGGGTCATTCAAGGCCGGCCCGTTGAAACAACCAAGTCTTCAGGTCCCGGCGGAAGGAGCGGAGGTCAGGGGCCAAACGGAGATCGACGGGAGCTGATTCCAGAGGGCAGGTGCTCCCACAGAGAAGGCCCTAGCCCTGGGGACCGCCAGCCTACAATATCTGACTGACGGCACCCCCAGGAGGCCCCTCCTATGAGAGCGAACAGGGCGATCGGAGATTGATGCTGGCAGGAGGCGTTCCCGCAAGTACCCTGGACCCAGGCCATTAAGGGCTTTATAAGTTGTAACTAATACCTTGAAGGCGACCCGGAGGCAACCGGCAACCAATGCAAGCCGCAGAGGAGGGGTGTAACATGGGAGTATCGGGATACCCCATCACAACCCGCGGCCGCATTCTGCACCAGCTGGAGCCTCCGGATCGCCGCAAGGGAAGCCCCATGTAGAGAGCATTGCAGTAGTCAATCCTAGAGGTGACAAGCGCATGAGTGACCGTTCAAGGGCATCTCGGTCCAAATAAGGGCGAAGCTGGCGAACCAGCCGAACCTGGGCAAAAGCCCCCTGGCCACAGCTCCCACATGCTCCTCCAAACCGAGCTGTGAGTCCAGGAGGACACCCAGGTTTCTCGCCCTATCCACGGGGCAACACCTCTCCCCCATGACCAAAGATGGTACATCTAATGAAGACCGAGATGCCGGTAAGAACAGCCACTCCGTCTTGGTGGGGTTGAGCTGAAGCCTGTTACTACCCATCCAGACCCGTACGCCTCCAGGCACCGGGACATCACGGAGAGAGCATCACTGATCTGGCCTGGGGTGGAGATATAAAGCTGGGTATCATCAGCATACTGATGATACCTCACCCCAAAACCTCGGATGATCTCACCCAGCGGTTTCATGTAGATATTAAACAGGAGGGGCGAAAGGACAGACCCCGCGGCACCCCACAAGTGAGGGGTCTCGGGGTCGACCTCTGCCCCCTGCCAACACCGACTGCGAAGCGCCCGAAAGGAAGGAGGAGAACCAACGCAAAACGGTTCCCCCACCCCCAAACCTCTAAGCCGCCGCAGAAGGATACCATGGTCGATGGTATCGAAAGCCGCTGAGAGATCTAAAAGGACTAGGACAGAGGAAAAACCCCTGTCCCAGCCCTCCAGAGATCATCCACCAGTGCGACCAATGCTGTCTCCGTGCTGTGCCCGCCCTGAAGCCCGACTGATACGGATCTAAATACTCAGTTTCCTCCAGGAACAAGGGAAGCTGCTGAACCACCACGCTCTCAACAACCTTCGCTAAAAAGCGGAGGTTGGAGACAGGACGATAGTTGTTCAAAGCGGCCGGGTCCAAAGCAGGCTTCTTGAGGAGGGGCCTCACCACCGCCTCTTTCAAAGCGGCAGGAAAGACTCCCGCTCAAAGAAGCTTAACAACTGCCTGGAGCCAGCCGCACGTAACCTCCTGGAGGCATATACCAACCAGGAAGGGCACGGGTCCAATAAACACGTGGTGGAAGACAGCCTCCGCATGATCCTGTCCACCTCATCAAGGGAGACCAGGTCAAACTCAACCCAGGTAGAATCCACCAGACTCATCGCCACCCCATCGTCAGACCACTGCCAATCAGAGTCCAAGCCAGCACGAATTCGAGCGACTTTATCCGCCAGATGTATACTAAATTTCTGCCCTGCCCTGCAACGGGTCATCCCCCTCAATTGAAGGAGGGAGCGGGTCACCCAAACAGGGCAGCAGGGCGATCATCGGCAGACGCAATCAGAGCGGAGAAGTAGGCACGCCTCGCCGTCCTGATTGCTTCCAGATAGGTCCTGATATAGGATCGCAACTGGACACGGTCGGATTCGGAGTGGCTGGCCCTCCATCTGCTCTCCAGGCATCTTCTCCGCCGCCATCCCCGAGCTCCTCGGAGAACCAGGGAGCCCATCGGGGTCTACGGCGGGAAGAGGCCGCAAGGGGACAACCTGGTCGAAGCGCCCGACGCCGCCTTTGCCAGGCGGCCGCAGCGTCTCGGCCGAGCTGTGGTCGAGGGAGGCGGCAAGAACCCCAGCCCGCCTGAAACCTATCCGGGTCCATTAGGCGCTGGGGCGGAACCATCGATAGGCTCCTCATCCCAGCAGCCAGGGATAGCCAATTGAAAACCAGCCGCAGGAGATAGTGATCAGTCCACGATAAAGGGAGGGTCGATAGAGAACCCTCCCCAGATCACTACACCACTGCCCCGAGATAAAAACCAGGTCAAGTGTGTTCCCCCCTCGTGGGTGGGTCCATGGATCACCTGGGTCAGGTTCATGGCTGCCATGGATGCCATGAACTCCTGAGCTAAACCCGACGCCCCCAGCGACGGCAGATTAAAGTCCCCCAGAACTATAAGCCTAGGGAACTCCACCGCCACCTCCGAGAGGGCCGAGCAGCCCAGGCAGCCGCCGCCACGCAGCTGGGGGATAGGCGTAGCAGCAAACCCAACCACCACCCGGCCCAATCTCACGAGGAGGGTCTCACACCCGGCCCATCTGCGGACAGTGACCTCCCTTGGAAACAAGGTCTCTAACAATTATGGCTACCCTCCGCCTCTGCCCCTGGGCCCGAGACCGCACAGCACCCGAAGCCTGGGGGCACAAATCACATAGAGGGACACCCCCTCCGGCCCACCCAGGTCTCAGTAATGCACGCCAGGTCCGCAGCCTCCTCCTCTATGAGTTCACGGAGGAGGGATGACTTATTGACTACGGACCTGGCATTCAAATAAACCAGTCTGAGCCCAGAGACCACGCCTCCCAAGACCCCAGGGGAGCGGGAAGCGACCTGGGGGTCGGAGCGCACCGCACGTAGACATCGGGGCGCGTCCCAGCACATGATTTGACCCCCCTGTCCCCCCCCTGCCATAGCCGATCACCCTGTCGATGGACAACCCCGCCTCTCTCCCGCCAGACCCCGAGGCCCCCCACCCCACCCCACCCCGCCGAGACCAGAAGTCGGCCTGGAAGAGCTGTATAGACCCGCAGATCGAACACCCACCCCCTTCCCTAACCCCTTAAAACAACGAATTAAAAATTTTAAAAGCTTCCCCTTAATTCCAAATTTAAAATTTAGCCCTTTTATAATTAATGCAAATTAATGCAAATTTTTACATGCAAATTTTTAACCAAGAACCCCCCCCCCCGGTCAGTGGTGTCCCACTTTACCAATGTTAAAATCTGGTCACCTTAACGTAGTTATTGTTTATGCAGAAGTAAATTTATTATACAACTGTAACTTCTGGATTATATTAATGATAGGAAAAGGCTATGTTTTGTTTCATGATTTAGCATGCAAATGCAGTTATCATTTACACTCCTCCTGAACTTTTCCAAATTCTCTGCCAAATTTGTAGGCAGACTAGGCTGGACAATTTTCCATTAATTTTTGCATAGGAAGGAGAAATTCTACAGTGATTTCCCAAGGGCAGGATTCCTTCTTGGTTGTTACAATGATGCCATCACTACTGAAAAAGATCAATAGAAAGAATTTTCACTTGCCATCTTCTTTTGGGAATTAAAGGACCCAGGAGACAGCAGGGAGGCTTCAGATTTCTGGGGCGACAATTGTAAAATGGAAGAGCAAACATTCACAACAGATCATCGCCATCTCTGTGCCTCGCATTTTTGGCCTCATGAGCGGGGCTACATTCGATGTATAAGATGCACCCAAATTTTCACCCTCTTTTAAGGAGGAAAAGTGTATCTTATACTCTGAAAATACGGTATGTCTTTGCCACCCCATAAACAGTAATTACAAGAGCATTACTTGAAAGAGCGCCAAATCCTAACTTTTCTGATTACTTTTTCTTATCAAACTCTCTTTACCCAAAACACCATTCTCTTTCTGGCACTTTCAATGCATATGACCTTCATTATGTTTTTTTTAAAAGAGGCATTATATAAGTAGCCATTCCAAGTGGCTGGCATTTTGGCAGTGCAAGTTATTATTATTATTTTCCTTGTACAAAAGGCACAAGTCAGGAGAGAAATAAATGATTTAAAGTTGCCATCAATCTTGATAATGTACAATGCAACTAGAGAAACACCAGCCTCCAAAAAGGCTATACTGTATGTGCTGCCTTGCATACTGGTCATTCAAACAAAATGTCACTAGAGTAGTAGTATTGTTATAGCTAAGAATTCTGTTTGTCACTTGCAGGTGGCACTTGGTCTTGATAAAATAGTTTTTGTTTGTTTGTTTAATTAATCGACTTTCAAGTCAACCAAAGTAGGCAAAAATACTTGTAAAGTAGTAGATCAGAACGTTATAAACAATCCACAGTTAGCAAGGAAAAACAAGTACCTATTCACTCTGAAGATCTGTTTTGTAGTTAATCAACAGGGTAACTAGTGAAAGCCTAGAGAAACACAAAATATATAGGCTAACATCTTCACAAGAAACCCAAGTGGTAATCTTCCTTTTCAAGATAGCCATAGATGCAAGACAAGATTGGAATTTTTAAAACGTCGTTTTTCTGTTTATTTAAACTTCATTGTATATTTAATCCACTCAATAAACTCATTCTTTGGGTGGGTTAGATCAGGGGTCTCCAACCTTGGTAACTTTAAGACTTGTGGACTTCAACTTTGAGTTGAAGTCCACAAGTCTTAAAGTTGCCAAGGTTGGAGACCCCTGAATAAAAGTAAAATCATAAAAAACATCAATGTATGTAAAAATAAGATACTAAAAATACAGAATAGCCAATTCAGTGAAAGAGTATTCTCTGCAGAATCTACAGTATAATTTATTTTACAGTATAAAAATTTTAAATGGCTGAGCGGAAATGAGTGTTTTTGTCTGGTACTGAAAAGGTAACAATTTTGAGTGTCAAACAAACCCCTTTGAGAAGGGCATTACACAGATGAAGCAGCAGAATGGAGAAGGTTGCTCTATTATAGGCATCCACATTAATTCATTCAGATAGAACATCCAAGAAAGATCTTCCGGAAATGATTTGAAGATATGAGCTACTAAATTTCACTGGAGAGAATCTCTAAGCTATTTTGGACGTGGCTTGGGAATCAATGCTGTTGGACCAGCAAGAGCATCTTATGATGACACTAGTTTTTCTCTACTAATAGCCTAGCCTAGTCTTTTGCAATCTATCTAAAAGTTCCAATATGATTGTAGCTCTATATGCAAGGTAGACATAACAGCCACTTTAAATGAGGATAAAGTAGTCTAAAGTGCAGCTAAAGCCGTATTAGAGGAGCAATAAAACCCCCCTCCTTTCCTATAAATGAGAGCAGCTCAGTCCAAGTAGAACATGCAATTTATCGTTGAGAGATTTCTTTTAGACACTGTATTTCAAACTTTTATTTGCAACCAGAGGTTTTGGCAAATCTTTTAGACATAAATCAGAATTAGGAACATGTTTCAGAAGAAATGCTTCTGAAGTTTCCGGGCTACTTGGGGTTACAGCAGGGCTCCTAACCTGTGGCCCGTGGCCTGTTCGGAACCAGGCCCCACAAGGGGCTGGCAGGCAAGGATGTATGTGTGCAAAGTTCTACTTGTGCAAGTGCAGATGTACCTGCTTGCACACATGCCCACCACTCACACAAAACCCTCCCCTCTCCCTCCCCACCCCTACCAGTCAACCAAGCTGGAAAGGTTGGGGATTCCTGGGTTACAGAGTCCCATTTTCCAAGAAAGACAATTTTGTCTCCTTTGAATGAGAATACCTTTTGATGGCTCCCATCACACTCCAAGTCACCTGGTCAGCTTTAGGGTTTGGTGCTTCTGCTAGGAATACATTGTCAATTTATTTTCAAACTATATCATTAATTCGTTCCATTTCATTTCTTTATCAATAAGCAGATTTTTTTTAAAAAAAAACCAATAACTGTTTTAAAATACTTTACTGTTTAAGTGTATTTTTCCAAATATATAGGATGTTTTTGCAATTTAAATGCAGATTTTAGTTACAAATGAATACCTTAAAATGCCTGCCACAGATATATGCACCAAAATGTTTAAAATACACCAAGATTTTTTTTTCTGCTGAACTCAAAATTTCGGTATAAAGCAACTCTAATTCATATATGTGTCCAGCATATTATACAAGCTTGTGTATAATTTTTAAACCTACCTATGTCCTAATTCTACAGTTAAGAAAGCATTTACAGAACTTAATGCAATTATCTCCCTCTTTCCCTCCCTCCCTCCCCCCTCTCTCAGCTGTTCTTTTTCTAGTTGGTCAGCTTTGATCTTACACACTTCTGCCATTTCCATTACACTTCTCTGTATTGGTTAGTAATTGGTCCTCGGTATGTTTTAATCACTCTTTTGTCTTCAGCATGCTTCTTTGAACTGTGCCCTACAGCTCCCTTCAGCACTATGAACAATGCCTAATCCAAGTCAAGACTACCAGCCAACACTGCTCTTTACTAAAACCAACAACTCATATTCAACAGCCATAGTGTTTCCTCAAGTTTTCAAATGTCTATCCCACATCTTTCCTTAGAGTTCCATATTGTATTTTTAAGATTCCCTTTGATTCTGGTCCACTGCAGTAGCCCCTCCTTCTATCTCATATGAAGAACCACTTCCTTTAAAATCCCAGTAGAGTGAGGGCCATATGAAACTTGGGGGGAACCTAATTCCAGACAGCACAGAGAAGATATGCTTCCAGGATACTTCTGGTCTCAAGATGACTTGGCTTAATCAATGTAACTTGGAACATGCCACCCCTTCCAGATCGAACCAGCCAGGTAAATACTAGGGATCGCCAGGAACATACAAGGTCTCTCAAATAACCAGGTCCTATGCCATGCAGGGCAGTATAGGTAACAACCAGCTCTGTAAATTGCACCCAGAAGACAACTAGCAACCGTGCAGCTCAAAGCAGAAGTGTTACCTAGGCACATGATTGCGCTCACCACTCATTCTGGACCAACTGAAGTTTCCAAGTGATCTCCACAGAGTACATTGCAGTAGTCAAGCTGTGAGGTAACCAGGCATGAGTAGCTGTCTTAAGTCCCCACTCCCAATCTAGAAATGGTCAACAACTGCACACCAGATTAATCTGGGCAAAGGGCTTCTTGCCCGCCCTGCCTCATCAAGCATAGCTGTGAATCTAGGAAGACCTCCAAATTTGTACCACTCTAGAATAGAGGAGTGCCATCCTATCCATGATCAAAGATGGAATAACCCCAGATCTGAATGGTCCAAAACCCACAGACAATCAAACTTAGTAGGATTGAATCAGAGAAGATTATTCTTTATCCAAAATCACATAGACTCTAAGCACTGGGACAGAACTGGACAGCCTCACTTGGCCAGCCCAAAGTTGAAAGATGCAGTCATAATACCAAACCCCAAATTAGCAGATGACCTTACCCAACTGTGTCATGTTGATGTTGAAAAGGAGAGTAGGGAGAATAGAACTCCATGGCCCCCACAGAGGAGGGAATGTTTGTATTTCTGGTGAGAACTAAGATCAAAGAGCGCAAGGACGGATGTACCACCACCATCCCAAGCCTGACATAGGTCATCAACAAGTCTGAAGATTGATTACCAAAGACCAAATGGGCCCACTTGAGGAGGAGCTGCGTTACTCCCTCTTTCAATATCATCATCTCCTCTGTCATATATATATATATATATATATATATATATATATATATATATATATATGTCTTGGTGTGGTTTGTCCGTGTATGATTGAGAATACCTGGCAGCGTTTACGAATCTCATCCGTCATCTTCATCTTCAGGCTGGTGTCTTCAGCTTCGTTCTCCTGGGAGAAGACACCAGCCTGAAGACACCAGCCTGAAGATGACGGATGAGATTTCGTCAAACGCTGCCAAGGTATTCTCAATCATACACGGACAAGACCCAATACACCAAGACCTACATACCTTTACCCGTGAAAATCTACGAAAACATATATATATATATATATAAACCAGTAAGCAGTAATGATACATTTGCTCTATTACTTTCATCATCAGAGACCTTTAGAAAGAGCTGGAACTATTCTCTGGAAGGCCATGAAAGTGGGAGCCATTCTTATCTCAGGAGGAAGCTATTCTATCGTATTCCTAAAAATCATATGTGAAAGCGGCCTAAAAGGATACTTAACTTCTTCTTCCTTCTACTTCTCCCCTTTTCCTTCATAGCATAATGGTGCTTACTGCTGTGTTGATGATCATTCACAGTCATCTCTTATGGCTAAGTTACTATCCAAACCAAGAAAGTTCTTTTCACTCGTTCGAACAATATTAGCATCACACAGTCATTTTCAAACTTGTCACTTGTTAAAATATTCACATATATTTACTATAAATGACTAAAATTTTCTCACGTCATGTTATTTGTTTAATATTCACAGGCATAGCTTTTACGAGAGCTAGGCCAATAAAACTGCCTCCCTGCCTCCAAAGCAGGCAAAATGCCATCATTCAGCAGTGTACTTAATTGCTACTAGGCATTTTCAATTGGATGAAAGCCAGGAGTGATACAAACAAAAACAAGAACTTGGCCGTTTCTCTGCCCAACCGCACAGAATACAAAACACCTAAACACACTATGCTCAAAAGCAATAATTAAAAACTGGTTAACAAGTTTTTGATTAAAAAGTTGGATTTGAAATGTTTTTTAAAAATCCCATGCATGTAACAATTCAACATTCATTTAATTTCATAGAATAATGTTTTAATTATCTGGTAAATGATTTTTTTAAAATTGATGCCCACAATAATTTACCTCAGTTTTTATTTGTAGTTTTTATTTCAAGCACAGAAGTAAAAAGTCACTCATTTCATGAAAAAAAAAATACTGAAGTTCAAGAGTCATGGCTATTAATCCAAGTCATTCTACTATATACCACAACATTATTTCTGCTACACTATGAAGGTGTCGTCATCATCATCATCATCATCATCATCATCATCATCATCACCATCATCATCATCAAAATTTATTTGCCCCCTCCATCTCATTTTAAAGTGACTCTAGGCAGCTTACAGCATACTATGGAAGGCATGAGAAACAAAGGACTTGCAAACAGAGAACTCGTTCTCTTTCTATTTCATGAAACTAATACCTATTTTCTGAGATCTCAGATTTTGTGCGAAGAGATGCTATTTTAGTGCTGTATAAAAACACCAACAAATAACTTCCAGGAGGGTAATAGAACACCTACGTTAAGTCCATACTATGTGACTCTGGCCATATTAAATTGGACATCTGGTCAGCTTATTTTCCTTATGGGGATTTTCCAACTTAGATCCCTTAAAATATACATTACAGAGTACCATAATGGCCTCATTAATTGGAGAATTTGCGTTTTTGTCTGAAAGTTTTTTTCCCTTTTGCTATCACTTCTGGAACATCTGGCTAGAGTAATTTAGACAATATGCACTTTGTGTGGTGAAATCCAGATGTTTTTGAAATCATGGGGATTAGATAGATAGATAGATAGATAGATAGATAGATAGATAGATAGATAATTTGGCAGATTTCAATAAATGATCTACCAACCTCTGCATACATAAGTTGACACAGCATTTAAGAATCATACCATTGATCTGATGGTTCAGTAGATAAACTGTACAGGTAGTCCTCAACTTACAACAGTTCATTTAGTGACCATTCAGAGTTACAACAGCACTGGATCAAATGGCTTATGACCATTTTTCAGTTACAATCTTTGCAACATTCCTTTTGTGATCAAAATTCAGATACTTGGCAACAGGTTCATATTTACAACAATTGTTTTATCCTGGGGTTATGTGATCACCTTTTACGACCTACTGATAAGCAAAGTCAATGGGGAAGGCAACTCTGGGGAGTTGGGAAGAATTTTTTTTTTATTTCAAAAATATAAGTCCTATCAGAAAATAGCAGCCAAAGTAGAAGTTCATCTATTCACAATATTTGGACTACCATATTGATCTCTTTAAAAAGGGAGAAGTAGAAAAGTATGTTGTTTTATTTAATAATGTTCTACCAAATGCAACATCAGAAATGATTTATATTCCTTTCTTCCATCCTCCATAACACATATTCTGTCTCAAAGGGAAGGATTGAGAAGAAGACATTTGTAATTACAGTTTTAGTGAGAGCACTTTTCCATGAACTTAAATCAAAACCACTTCATAATATTTTCTTCTTTTATTCAGGACTTTTTTGGGGGAGAAAAAGAAAAAAACAAAAGGGAGAAAAGGGACATAAGCCATGTCCATTGGTTCAGGCTGAATGTTCACCGACCCAACAATTCCTGTGATAAGCAACTATATCCCTCTAAGAAATCCACCAGACAGCTACGAAGATAACAGACATTTCCAGTTTCCTCCCAAAATGTTATGTTTACAGAATTTAGCTTATGTACAAGCACTAAAGCAGAGATATAGCTGAGGTAAAAATGTTGGAAGTGGTTGCAGGTTGAATATAAACATGGGGCTGGGATCTATAGAAGTTGAAGATAACAGCACTATTTCTCTGAGAGTGTTCTCTACATTGTTCTTGTATCTATGTATTGTTGCATGTATTTGCAAACCGGGAAACTCAGGGTGGGCTATATATGCTTCACTCTGGACTCGTACTAGTACTAGGAGGGAGTGGGTCTTAGAATGGAGAAGCCACCATCATTTGGAGTTGCAACTCTACTTTATCTCCCAGCAGGATTATCTGGACAGAGAAAAAAAATCACCCTCAGTTCTATTTAGAACATTTTTACACTCAATCAATTTCTCACCACACCAACTTTGGTTCCATTCTATTATTGATTTGGAATGGGATGGGATGGACAGATAAATAGAGAGATAGATAGATGATAGAAAGAAAGAAAGAAAGAAAGAAAGAAAGAAAGAAAGAAAGAAGGAAGGAAGGAAGGAAGGAAGGAAGGAAGGAAGGAAGGAAGGAAGGAAAAGATAGGTAGGTAGTGTCAGGCAGTGACAGGTAGGTAGATAGATAGGTAGATAGATAGGTAGATAGATAGATAGGATACTGTACATAGCTTTGTCCCTAGGAGAGTGTATATGCAGATACATGTATATGACATTATAAGATACTGGGCTTAAATTAACCCCATAACCCTAAGATGGCTGCCATGGTAGAGTTCTACTGTCAGGCACTTTAGCATCCCAGGATGCTTCCAAGCTTAGATGAATATTTATATATATTTGTGGGCAGATGTTCCTTGAGGCTTTGTTCATTCTGAACAAAATACCACCCATCATTTTTATATCCAAAGCGAGTCATGAAGCCCATGTGGGCCCTGTTAAGTTTGCATGAAGAGTCAGACGCGAAGAGCTTCAGTGAAGAGTTTATTAGTGACTACAGCTCGAATGGACCCATCTTGGCTAGGCTAAACCAATGACATTCAAACCTACATACATAACAGGCCCAAAAGTATTACTGCAAACCCAGATGAAATTTAAAGCCAGTATAATACAATTTATTTATTTATTTATTTATTTATTTATTTATTTATTTATTTATTTTGTTTATTTAATTAAACTTGTATGCCGCCCAACTCCCAAAGGACTCCGGGCAGCTCACAGCAAAAAAAAAAAACACACAAAGAACTACATTAAAAAATTTAAAAGCAATTTGAAAAACAACAAACAACAGAAGGGCCGGATCTCGCTAGATCTCAGTCACGAGATCAACAGCCCCATGCCTGCCAGAAAAGCCAGGTTTTGACTGCTTTGCGGAAGGCCAGTAGGGTGCAGGCAGTCCGGATCTCTGGTGGTAGCTGGTTCCAGAGAGCTGGAGCAGCCACAGAGAAGGCCCTCTCCCACGGGCCTGCCAGCTGGCATTGTTTAGCTAACGGAACCCGGAGGAAACCGATTCTGTGGGATCTTACTGGTCACAGGGAGACGCAGGGTAGGAGACGATTCTGGAGATAACCTGGTCCTGAGCCATATAGGGCTTTATAGGTAACAATAAAGGATTTATTTTTTAATGAAAAGAATCTTGGAAATAAACAAGTGAGGCTGGACAGGAAGCCTGCTTTATTACTATTTTAACATAAAATCAAAGTATTAGTTAAATGGATAATAATAATAATAAGTCTTTATTGATTAGCACTTGGGCCATATCAAAGTGCAAAATTCCAGCAATAAATTGTTGCTAAAATTTGATAAAAACAATTCAAAATGGAATTTGGTAAAATACAATTTAAAATGGAATCAAAATAAAATACGATTTAGATGAAGTAATCATAAAATACAATCTAAAATGTAATAATGTACAATAATTTAAGGTATAGATAAAATATGATAGCATTATATTTCAGAGTCGGCCTTGCAATCTACCCCAATCAGTCCCACATATGCAGATCTCAACTGGATCATTTTGTTTAAGTACTGTGCTACGTTAAATGTTATTTTCAAGTTCTGGCTGGACTTAAGGTAAGTTATTTTGATATGGGGATCCCAATGGGTCATTCGTCTGATATATGAACCAAGATACCTGTCTCTCACCCTCTTATACATGCAACAGTGAAATAAGATGTGAGCCAGGTCCTCTACCTCTGCCGCTCCACAAATGCAGAGATGCTCATTGCACAGTATAGCATGAAATCTCCCGTATCTGACCATTGTGTCAAGCTGTTCAAATCTCACTCTCGTAAATATCTCCCTAAGCTGTTTTGGGAGTTGTAACTTCAAGTAACTGTCTACTTGAAAAGTACGTTTGTATGTACTCAGCCATTTCAAGTTACCCACTTTACTAAGGATAGCTGTATCAGTTTGTGCTTCTATATCCTTAATTCTTTGGGCAACTCTTTTTTTTTATTGTTCTCCTGTTACACAAGTGACAGGAAGGCCACAGCATCTTACAAAATTTGTTAGTTTGGTGATCCAGAGTTAAATGCATCTAATAGTGACTAAATATTTTTAAAGAAATTAACAGAAACCTTACATGATCAGTGCAAGCTTGTTTAGAAAATAAGAATAAAGAAAAGAAAGGACATACTTATAAAAAGCATGGATAAATTCCTGCTTTTAAATTCTTGCTGGATAAATTCCTGCTCAAATAAATGGATCCATTTTTATCTGCATAGGTTAAAAAAAGACTCAACAATCTGGTGTAAGCTGTTCACCCCCCCCCCCGCCCCCTGTTGGTTTGCTCTTTAGTGCCATCTCCTTAACACCATTGTGAAGAGCAGGAGTGGTCTAAATATTGTCTTTTAATTCAAGGCAGACTGCATGTCACCCCTTTGAGACCTTCAGTCTTCTGACTAACAGCTGATGTCTCTGGGAACAAAGACCAGGTAAAAGTCAAAATGACAGCTTTCTGCAAAAGGGCAATGTGATATTTAGCCTTTGAAACTGAAAGATCCACAAAACTGTATATTACTTTGCCTGAAAAAGAAAACCAACCCTTCCTCTCACCAAAATATACCTGCACCTACAAATTGATTCATCAGCAAATTATCTGCTCCAGAACTCAAGGAATAAATGCTGAATAGATTTTTGCAGCCTACCTACTTGGAATCAATCAAATTGCAGCAATGCATTTCTATGTATTTCGTGAAAGAGGCGGCCTTATATTTTCTAACACCAGTGTCATCTGCTGCAGTTTTTACTATATCTTTCTTACTCACTGCCTTCAAACTCTAGCTTCCCCCTCCCTTGTTTAGTGGACAGCTACTGACCTCTGCTGAAATTATCTATTGGTCCTGTCTTTCCCTCTCATCCCACATAACATTTTAATTCTAATTAGGAATATTGCCTCAAAGGAAGCAAGAAAGACTCATTTACTCTATGTGGCAATTCATTCAGGGACCATTTGAAAATACAACATTGCTGAAAAGAATGGACTTACAGACCATTGCTGAAGGTGACAGCAAGATCAAAACTTGGACAACTGGCAACTCACCCACACTTAGAATTGTAGGGACAATTCAACCCCCCACACTCGCCCATTCCTCCCCTATCTCTGCCCTACTTTCAGGAGACAGGAAGACCAAATATAGCAATAGCTATAACTTAGACTTATATACTGCTTTATAGTGCTTTACGGCCCTCTCTAAGCAGTGTACAGAGCCACACATTGCCCCCAACAATCTGGGTCCTCATTTTACTGACCTCAGAAGGATGGAAGGCTGAGTCAACCTTGAGCCTGGTGAGTTTTGAACTGCCAAACTGCAGGCAGCCGGCAGTCAGCAGAAGCAACGTGCAGTACTGCATTCTAACCACTGCACCACCGTGGCTCATATAGGAAACTTTCTACAATAAACTTGTATGCCAGGCAACCAAAACACCAAAGTCAAGTCATTAGTTGAAATACAAGTAGCCCTCAACTTACAACAGTTCATTTAGTGACTGTTCAAAGTTACAACAGCACTGGAAAAAGGTGACTTGTGACTGTTTTTTCACACTTATGACTGTTGCAGCATCCCCATGGTCACATGATCAAAATTCAGACACGTGGCAACTGACTCATATTTATGACAATGGCAGGGGACCGAGGTCATGTGATAACTTTTTGCAACCTTCCTATGAGCAAAGACAATGGGGAAACCAGATTCACTTTACAACCGTGTTCCTAACTTAACAACTGCAGTGATTCACTTAGCAACTGTGGCAAGAAAGAAATGGGGCAAAATTCACTTAACAACTGTCTCACTTAGCAACAGAACTGTTGGGTTCAGATGTGGTCATAGTCGAGAACTACCTATATCCTTACCAGGGGTGGGATGCTACTGGTTCTGCATGGCTCTGTAGAACCGGTAGCTCTGAAGAGCAGCAGACACAGAACCGGTTCTGTGTCTGCTGCTGTTTGGCCCAACCGCCTGCCCAGGCTCTTACCTGTCCTTTATTTCCTGCTTTTTCAACCTCAGCTGCTTTGCGCGGCACAGCTGAGGCTGAAAAATCAGTAAAAAAGGCGTTTTTCAAACACTGCACACCTGCAGTGCAGCACTTATCAGCTGTCTGGGAGGCACAGCTTTCATTGCATTACACGCGTGTGCATTACACGCGCACAAAACGTAAGTACCAAACTGGTAGTAACACCGGTTGAATCCCACCCCTGATGCTTACATACTGTACACTGACATGAACATATGCTTAGGCTACTTTTCTGTGATTCAACTTTTTAATTAGCTTATCAAAGTATAAAATACAAGGAAAAACATGGAAAAGTAAGACAAGAGGGAGGGAGAAAGAGGGGGTATAGTGTAATGGCAGAAAAGAAAAGAAAGGCACCAACTTCTGACTCTCTTTAGCACAGCACAAGATAACAACATTACAACCACAACTTTTTGCATTTGCACGATAGTATGTACAAGCCATTTCTATAACAATAGGCCTGTCTAGTTTACAAAAACAGAATCAGTTTCATTTTTCTTCCTCATTGTAAACACAGAATCCGGAAACTATTTCAAAATAAAGACAAAATTAAATATAATCTCTTATTTGGATAAAAGAATCAGTTTAACCATCTCTGCTTCTCTGTTAGTTTTCATGGTTCTTTGGCAATTCTGATTTGAAAACCAAGGAAAGAAGAAAAAAAAACCCACAACCATTGAACTGAAATTCTAACAAGTGAATCAACATTCACAATGCCAAGAACAAATATAGTATTCTCACTATTCCCTCACCTTAAACAAGACATTTATTAAGGCATGGCCAATGGTCCAGGTCAATTATTATGAAAAGGCCAGGGCAGTAGATGTCAAATGAAAAACTTTCTGCCTCATTAAAGGTGAAAATAAAAGAGATTTCAGCAACAAAAGACTCTTATGCGTTTTCTGATGGGATTCAAGATTTGCTATCGATTTTCAGAGCCAAGGCACTTAGTTCTTCTTACCTCATTGAAAAGTAATTTCATCATTAAAGCAAAATCTACCAGTTAACAGAAAAGGTTCTCAACTAGAGAAAGTATCAAGATTTGAAAAGTTGCGGTAAATGTAGCTTTAGAGTACTAATTAATTACATAGCCTTAAAAAAACAGCTTATAGTTTCATTTCATAAATGATGTAAACAGTGAGTCATTTGCGTTCCCATATAGTATGCAATGTGAAAACTGATACTAACACTTGGAAATGTTTAAAGCAGATATAATGGAACAAAAGGCAGGCAAAGTATCTTTGGTGCGTTGTCAGTCTTCTAAGGTACACCAAACCTAGGAAAACCAAAGTTACACATGCTATTATTACTTTTATTATGGAGATTCTCAGTCGTCCAGGTCATGGTTGCCCCAAAGGTGCATTTTCAAAAGGCAACTGAACTTTCTGGTTTTTCTTTGAAGATGATTCGCTTCTTATACAAGAAGCTTCTTCAGCTCTGTAAGAAGCTTCTTGGATGAGAAGTGAAACGTCTTCAAAGGAAAACCAGAAAGTCCAGTTGCCTCTTGAAAAAGCACCTTTGGGTACTACTTTTATTATAAGGTTATGACAACAGAATCTTGCAAATCTGAATGTACTTCCCCCTTCCCTCCCATTATCTTTACAAGAACTAGGAAATGTGCTTATTCAGGTTACAGATCTGCTCCATATTCAAGTTTATCTTACCATTGTCTTCATCGTAGCTCTTCTTCCCGTTCTTTAGAGTAGTTCCTTTTACCCCTTCCACCCATTGAGGCCTCTGCCCTAAATCCACACAACTTAAGTCTCTATACCCATTCCTTCAATATTGTTATCTAAATTATGCAAAAATCATTTCATTAGACTCCAATTTGTTGCCCTCTTCTCCCATTTCTTACCCTCTTGTTTGCAAGGGAATTGCAAATCTGCACTTAAGCACCTATACACATAAGTCGCTAACTATGATACTAGCGGGTCCTGTTCACTCTCATCCCCCTGCTGCCCCATTTCTAAGTCCATGTGTGCTGCTTATTTCCACTCCTTACAACCCACATTTCATAATAAGGGGGTTGTAAGATCTTCTGCAACCTAATAAAAATGTGATTGAGCTGCACAGAACCTGACTTCCACCTGCAAGAAACAGAAAAGAGGTATGAGGCTGATTGAAATAATCTAGAAACCAATATGATGCCCCTCAGGAATAAGCCTAGGAAGAGCAAGGGGAAAAAATTAACAATGGGTTCTTACAAGCTAGACAAAAGTGGCTAGGTGACACCCTTCTCTATGCTTTCTAACACAAATGACTCATGGGAGCCAACTAGAGATCCCTATCTTAGTTTTTCAAAATGGATTTTCGAAAGGAACCTGTTGACTTGGCCACTGAAATCGCTCATTGTAAGTTGCATGATGTTTTATTATGTTTGATGTCGCATGCTGCAAATTGCCATAGTCACCATAGCATTCAAATATTATTAATGAACAACAAAAGCCCAGAATCTCTGAAGAAAGTCTTTTTCCAATCTGCTACGACCCTAATTATATTGTCCACCAGAATCAATCAATCAATATTCTGTAATAGTAGAACTCACAAATGAAATTTCATTCATCTGATTTATTTGCATTCTCTTTGTACCGTAGCACTCATTCAAAACTCTCTATAAAATATCTCCATAAACATTTTAAAATTATTTAGCAACTTCCTAACGATTGGAGAAGCACTTGTACTTTTCAATAGCCTCTTAGTTTTTTTCCATTTTTTTCCTTAGTTTTTTTATCTCTATCTATGCCATCTTTCCCTCCCCCTCCCACCCTATACTTATCCTCTATTTTGTTTTTGCCCCTTGGTCTGTTGTTCTTTATCTGTTTCTTACATCAGTGGCCCCCAATCTTTCTGGCTTGTAGACTGGCAGCAATGGCAGTGGCGAGGGGGGGCGGAAGAAGATGGTTTTGTGCGTATCCATCGCTTGTGCAAATGAAGCTTCATACACTTGCAGACTGATTGTGTGGCCCAGTTCCCAATGGGCTGCAGCCTGGTACTAGGCTGAGGCCCAGGGGTTGGGGACTCCTATCTTACATCAATTGTATGGATTTACAAAAGTGATATTTGAACAAACGTTAAATTTTTATCAACTTTCCCATTTCCAAATATCCCATCCCTATCTTTTTATTTTTTTATTTTTATTTTTATTATAAGAATACAACACAGTGCAGTCGTTCTGGCATATATATATATGTATATTTACCTCACCATTTACAATCCTCTTGTTCAATGCATTGTTTACTAATTATTCCAATCATCATAGCCACATGTTTCAATAGCCTCTTCTATGACAGCAAGGGCATAGAAGCACCTTGCCTTCTTCTATGCAACCACTGATAAAGTTTATTCCACATTTCATAGTACTCAGATTCCCCCTTATTTTCTTAATTCTAGATTTAACCTGTCCAATTCTGCACAGGCCATAATACCCCATCCCTATCTTATTCACATTTCTAAATCTCTAGATTGTCTTATAAAGGATTGAACTGGGGGACGTATTTTAATTGGGGAAATTGAGGAAAATATTTAAATTATGATACAAGATAGAGTGTCCCAAGAATCAGTAATATTCTTTCCTTCATGCACCCACACACATAAAAAGGCTACTGCACTAATACTGAATGAGGGTCTGGAATTTCCGAACGCATTTTCAAAATTAACAGAAAAAAATAAACAATCTTTTAAAAGTTCCATAAAAGCAAATATCCTCATTATTTTCTATCCTAAGTTTAAGTGGAAACAGGACTCTTGGAAGAATCTGAAATAATTTCTCCTGACAAAGCATATCACCAACATTTTCAATTACACAATAAATCTCATTAAAGTCAAATTTTATTTTATTGTGGCTCATAATACAATTAAAACAGTAAAGATGTGACAGAACATATCCCAATAAAAGCCACCCTGCTAAGGATCAACAAAGAGCAAAGCAATTTTGGCAGTGTTTTGATAAAACAGGTTTATTATATGATACAATGCATTTAAAGTTTCTTAGCTCAACAAAAGTGGGACTTAATGAAATGGAAACAAAACACATGTAAGGCTTTAAACAGTAAATCTATTAATAGGGAGAACAGGACACAGTTGAAAAGTCAATGAAATAATAATTGTGACCATTAACAGATGTTATTGTTACAATTTGTCATTCTTTCTATTATTAGGGAAGATACTCATGAAGATTACCTCATGCTGAGGCTCAGAAGAAGTTTCTGCTTAACTGAAACAGTGAATCAAAGGTGGCCCATCTCTCCGAAGGAGAATTCCTAACTCTATGCTGCAACTCTGAGGGAGACTAAATGGAAATCATGCTTTGATACAGAGATATAGTCCTCAGTTGAGATTGGTTCAAAACTAGTACTTTTCTGGAGAAACACTTTGTATAATTGTAGGGCAAACAATGAGGCAATGAATGGTATGCCTACAATACTGTATTAGATACAGAAAGGAAGCTGTTCATGTTTTAACACTGATAGTAAGAATTGTGTTAGAATTATCTTACAATCCCAAAGTAGGAGTAGTCAAGAAAGCTTGGAAATATGAAGAAACAACATGCAAACTATAACAATATGTAGCATGCAAAGAGTGAAAGGAACAAATACTGTTTTGTCAGAAGTGGAGCTATTCAATGATCCTCCAGAATCTGATCAGATCCTAGACGACTTTATTGTGGCCTATTATTTTTTTGGAGCCCTCTGTTACTATCCGGCCACCATTTTGTATTTGTATCACAGTTTATTATAAGAGAAGGAGTGGAAGCACCTTTGGGCAGAGTTAAAAGAGGGATCAGCCCAGAATCCCTTTGTAGCGGACTAAGTCCAACACCCCACCCCTTGAATTCCGTGGGCCCTTATCTAACTCTAAGCAGGTTAGATTCCTTGGGGAGATTCCTGTGCATAGTCTGTTTAGAAATAAATCAGTTTAATTGGACCTTCACCTGTGGACCTAACATTTATGCAAGTAAATAAGGACAGGGATTTAACATCTCAATGCATATTTTGTCACACGCAAATGGGAACATGCTCTATGCTCCTCCAAGTCTATGTTCCAGGGAGCTTTCATATTAGTAGGGCCTTCACATTATAGGCCCTAGGGACCATGGAAAGATCTTATGTTTGCTTATGGGCTGGTGCTTGCTTTACATGCCTATTTACCCTTTTTTTGAAACAACTGAGAGACTCTCAGCAGGCTAAGTTCATAATAATAAAACATCCACAGCATTATTATTCAACAAGGGCTTGGCAGCACAAACACACAACAGCCAATGACGTAACAAGCCAGCCATCAATACCCCAATCAACATCGAAAAAGATACATACAAGAGGCACCATATAAATACCACACACAGAACAGCCCAAAGAACACATTCTGCTAGAGAGAAGTTCCCTGAAGATGGGCTCCAGCCACGTGTCTGAAAGCTTGGAAGATTCTGGTCCTGGTGGCCAACCCAGATTGGATCTTGCAACATTATCCTGGGTATATTAGCCTTCATTTATTTATTTATTTATTTATAATTGGACTTGTATGCCACCCCTCTCCGCAAGGACTCAGGGCGGCTCACAACTAAAACACAATAATACAAACAATAAATATTTAAAAAAGAATTAAATTGACAAGCCCAATCTTTAAAACCCAATTAAAATTAGAATAATTTAAAATAATTAAAAACCCAGGGGTCAGTCCAGCCCGGCCTGTTCAAACAACCAGGTCTTCAGATCACGGTGGAAGGAGCGAAGGTCAGGAGCCAAACGGAGCTTGAGAGGGAGCTGGTTCCACAAGGCGGGGGCCGCAACAGAACAGGCCCTTCCCCAGGGCACTGCCAGCCGACATTGTCTAGCCGACGACACCCCGAGGAGTCCCCGTCTGTGCGCCCACACAGGGCGATCGGTATTTGATATTGGCAGGAGACTCTCCCGCAAGTACCCTGGACCCATATCATAAAGGACTTTGAATGTTAACACCAACACCTTGAATCCATGAAAGAACAAACAATTCCCCCTGAATTAAGCCACAGATAAAATCTTAAGACAAGTTTGGTAGTTATGACCTTATAAGGTTCCCAATGTAACACTAATTATGTTTTCTTTGGAAAATTGTTCAAATGCCTTTTATGAGAAATAAGTGGAGAGCTAAATTAAAATGTGTGTTCATTCATCCAATACATTGCTAATGTCTCCTTTTTGCATAGTAAATTGATTACAGTAACTTCATTGAAACTGTAGTTACAGATTCTAAAAAATATGTTCCTCATAAAAATGAATAATTCTTTTTTATTGTTAGACATTTCAGAAATATATATATAAACAGGCATAGAAAACAGCTAAAATACAATGAATAAACAAGGAATTTACAAATATTATAGAGGTTATAATTTTCCAGTATATCATTATTTGATTGTGGATAACTGAATACGTTATATTGTTTTAAAAGCTTGAAATTTGCTATTAAGCTCTAAACAAAGCATAAATACCAAGAACCACAGTCAGTACAGTCAGTATAAATCACATAATGAGATTATGGACTACAACGAATTTATCCATATTACTAAATCTATTCTACTTTAGAAATCCTATCAAATTTAAATACATATTGTATGTGTAGAAAACCAAAAATTTACGATGTAATACAAATCTATGGATCGAACTAAAATGTAGAAGTGATGTCCAATCTAAATTAACGTCCACATCAAATTTACTTTAAAGATTCAAAGTTACAGTAGTCTGGAAATCAAGGTATATCCCTATACAGGTAGCCCTCGATTTACAACAATTCATTTAGTGACTGTCCAAAGTTACAACAGCACTGAAAAAAGTGACTTGTTGTGACCATTTTTCCCATTTATTGACCGTTGCAGCATCCACATGGTCACATGATGCACATTCGGATGCTTGACAACTGACTCACATTTATGACAGTTGCAGTGTCCCAAGGTCATGTGATCCCCTTTTGTGACCTTCTGACAAGCAAAGGTCATGGGGAAGCAAGATTTACTTAACAACCATGTGCTAATTTAAGAACTGCAGTGATTCACTTAACAAATGTGGGGAGTAAAGTTGTAAAATGGAGCAAACTCACTTAACAAATTTCTCACTTAACATAAATATTGGGCTCAATTGTGGTCATAAATTGAGGACTACCTGTAATTTGGTTCATACAGGGAATCAAATGTCCTTTCTAATAAATGGCAGCCATTAGTAGGTACAAAGCTAATACAACATACTTTGAGTTTATGGTTTTAGTAAAGTTTAATAAAAAATATTGCAAGTTGAAATGGGAGTTCAACATTTAACATTTGTTTATTTCTGGTATGAATAATTTTCCAAAAATATTGAGCTTTTTTACATCATTGCTGTCAGATATGAAAAAAGGGTCTGCCTGGCTCATTACATTTCCAGCCATTTTTAGAGAACAAATTATTAATTTTAGCAATCAGGACAGAAGTAAATATATCAATACCTAGCTCGATCCCCGTACTTTGCTACAAAACTATGTGGTTGGGCTTAGTTTTTGGGAGAAAAATCTGCCTCTGCCTAACAGCATCCATCGGTATTCATCTGGCTAGAGTCCTGTTTGGAAACTGAAACTGTATTTGCTGTGTGATCAAGAAGTAGACAGCAAGGAGGCTTAGCTCAAGCATTCTGTACTAAAGCTGCTTGGTGCTGTGAAACTAAAACTGAAACTGAAACTCCTCTCCTCTGCTTGCATTTTGCATTTGGAACAGATTTCTTTTCAGATGGGGAGGGGAGTAGAACTCCTTAGCATCAGAGTGTGTTAATAATATACAAAATACTAATGCTCTGATGGTCATTTCAAAAAATCCTTTCTTAGTGAGCACCTAGAAGGCAAGAGGAACATATGTGCCAAATTTCAAGTTTGTAGGCTTTACGGTGCCTGAGATTTTGTGATGATGCATGAGTGGTATTTCGCAGATGATTGATAGATAGATAGATAGATAGATAGATAGATAGATAGATAGATAGATAGATAGACAGACCTTATACCAATTTTCTTTAAGTATAATATTCAGAGTAATTTAATATTCCTTGCCCATCTGAACTCTAATTGTTGCATATCTATTACTGCATCTAAATTCTGCATCCATTTAATTACAGTCTTTGAATTGTTCAGTTTCTGAATCACACCTTACCAGCAGTTTATAAAGAAAAGTGCTGAGTCCCAGAATAAATTAGTTCTACAGCCCAAATCAAGTAAAATGTGACCTTTGCATTGATTATCATATGATAAGGATGAGAATGAAGATCATAATCCCAATTGAGAAGTACACAAAATAACTTCCTCATTTATTATGATATCTGGAAGGGCTCCATGCATCCATCCTTATTTTGCACCTTCTAATTTTCTTCATAAATTAGAGAAAAGTAGTGAATTCTTATTGTTACTTATAAACAGTTTACACATGAATATTATAATGAAGCACACAAGTGGGCACTGAGATTTATTTATTTATTTATGGCAGCTGAGGCATAACTACCCATTTCTATGTTGCTCTGTTTTTAATCTGTTTCTTTTTGCATCTTTGATGTCCACTGAGAAAAAAATTTACATTTGCTTACTGACCATTAGAAGCCATATTCTATAGATCACTGATTTAACACGCATGCTGAAATTTATTTAAACAAAAAAACCTACCTTTTTAATAACCATTCATACTAATTATATAAAGAAATCAGAAAATATAATATGTTAGGAAATAGCCAAGGGAAATAACAAAGTCAAACTAAGTATAGGAACTTGCCCTACGCCAAGTCAAACCATGGGTCCTTCCATCTTAGTATTGTTCATGTTGACTGGCCATGTCTCTAGACAATGTCTCTCCCAGCCTACCAGTATATGGAAATTCTTGAGACCGAATCCAGATGTTTCTACCTGCATAACATCTGCTATTCCACTGGCTTTATACTGTGATTCCACAAAAGCTTCTCAATATCTCCCAAAGGTGCTTTTCTAAAAGGCAACTGGATTTTCTTTGAGTTTTTTTTTCCTTTGAAAATGTTTTGCTTCTCATCCAAAAGCTTCTTCTGTTCAGGAGAACCTTCTTCATGAACTGAAGAAGCTTCTTGGATGAGAAGCGAAAACTTTTCCAAGAAAAAAAAACACCAAGAAAGTCCAATTGCCTTTTGGAAAAGCACTTTGGGGGCAATCATAACCTGGATGATTGAGAATCTCCATAGACATTTCAATAGCGCCTTGATAGTTCTAACTATTGAAATGCCTGTTAGTGTAAAGCACCTACATGATGAATGAAAAGGAACAAAATTAGAAGAGCAATTAGAAAAGTTCTTGCTTATTTTTTCTGGTAAATGATATAAATGTAGAAATGTAGAACAAGTGACTGTAAAAGTAGAAATTCAAAAAGAACAAAGGCAACAATCTGCAAAATGGGAGGGCAAGATGATCTGCAAAGCAATTCAGTTTCTCCAGTGAGGAGATACGTATGGAATAATTCTTTCCTGGAATCCTCTCTCACTTCACTTGTCTAACCCTGAGTTGCCTGTTTGTTATGCGAAAGAGTAAGACGAGGGAGATGAAAGTGGATGCTAGACGTGCCAATTAGTGCCACAGATGAATTAAATCAAGGAAATTTTGTATACCAAAGTAATTTCTACTTGGAGCTCATTGTTCATTAAATCAAGAAACAAGGAAAAAGAAAGGGGAAAGAGGGGGGATAAGAATAAAGAGAAAATTTCAAGTATATATTAGCAACAATTTTCAGATGGACAGCCAGAACAAAAGAACTGTTTGAAAAATCTTTAAGATTCTTCTTAACATTTAAATCAACCAATGTTTTCCACCAGATGAACATTTCAGCTTTAGTGCAGTAGTTAGAATACAGTAGCAACTGCAACTGGAATGCAATAAAAAGGCAGTAGAAGCCTGTAGTGGAATGAGGAACTCCCGCCCCAACCCAGTGTTTCTGAATACTGGCTCCCAGTATACAGCTCAATCAACAAAGTCCAAGGTTAGGAATACTGAGAGCAGCTCAGCAGCAACTGGGAAGACATGGGAATATCCTTCTAAGATTTAATACTCTTTCCCCACATTCATATAAAGGCACACTAAATAAAGAAAGAACAGGCATGTGTACATTTTCTTTCTCCCATTGTTTATTCAGTACCCACAGGTCATAATTCATAACTCAAACTGCAAGAGGGGCTTTGTCTTGGCAACAGTATAAGGATTATGATAAGTTACTTGGGCTTGGTGGCAAGAATAGAGCCAAACTGAATAAAAGTGGAGTACCAGAGAGACTGCTTGGGTATAAGTTCCTAATATTGCTTAGACATTTGTTCCCCGTATACCCATTCATATGATCCCATGATTATCTACAAATGCTGCAATATGTGAGCTTTGAATTCGTCAGGAGAATAAAAAGAAGTCTGTCTCAACACAGCCTCCTTCTGAATTACATGAAAGGGACATAAAAGAGGTGAAAAGACAAATTTAACTTAAGTAGGAGACATTAAATACTAGGTATCAGTATACAATTAAAATTAATAATACTGGTAACTTGTTGGTTATAATTTATTCATTTTTCTTAATAAGATAATTTATATTATTTAATATATTTTATGGGTACCATAAGGCAGTGGTGGGATTTAAATAATTCAACAACCAGTTCTCTGCCCTAATGATTTCTTCCAACAACCAGTTCACCAAACTGCTCAGAAAGTTAACAACCGGTTCTCCCGAAGTAGTGCGAACCGGCTGAATCCCACCACTGCCATAAGGCATTTGCTCTACTTCCTTATCCATTTCCTGAGGGTCAAACTAAAAGTTAAGGCCAGAATTATGGTCATAAGTCAAGGTATCACAAGACAGGACCCCATTTTCTGACTTCTTTTTTCTTTTGCAGGAGTTGTTAAGAGGACAACGTGATTGTTAAGCAAGTCATTTTTTCTCCAATGGACATGTTTTGCCAGAAACCAGAAATAAATACCAGAAATAGGCAAAAAGTATGACCATATGGCCACTTAAAGATACAAACTACTGTAAAGATGGACCAGTTGCCAAGCATCCAAAATGTGATCATGTGACCGTAGGGGAGGATAAGGCCATTGTAATTTCTAAAACTGGTCAGAAGTAGCTTTTGGGGACTCTGTCATAGAGGTATTTCTTGAGAAGAGTACTCCACTCCTCTATTCACAATAGAATTCCCTATGCCTCCAGGCTTGAAATTTTGGCCTTGGACAATCTGGAACTGCGCTGCCTGCGGTCTGATATAAGCATAGTACACAAAATTGTCTGCTACAACACCTTGCCTGTCAATGACTTCTTCAGCTTCAACCACAATAATACACGGGCAAACAATCGATACAACTCAAGGTAAACCACTTCAAACTCAATTGCAGAAAATATGACTTCAGCAACAGAGTGATCAACGCCTGGAATGCTGTCTACCGTAGACCTCACCCCATTCTTAAGAGGTCCTTAAAGGGGGCGTGCATAAGTGCACCAGCGTGCCTACCGTCCCTGTCTTACTGTCCCCATTTATCTGTATTTACTTCCTTTGTTCATGTTTATGTTCATAGCTATGCTTGTTATCTTGTACATGTTTGACAAACAAATAAAACAAAAAAGTGAAAACTTCAAATGGTTATTAAGTGGCCGGATGTAAGTCAGGGACCATCTGTACATGATCCAGAGAAGGGGATAATGGAGAGAGAAATATGCCATATGCATCATTATAATATACATGAATTATGTAATTGTATGGTTGTTGGATGTTACATAGTTGCATACCTTGTGTGATGACAAACTATCACTGCACATAGGAGGAGGAGGAGGAAGTATTAAGTATATTAGCCACTTTGAGTTATTTTTCAAAATAATAAAGGTGGGAAATAACTAAAGACACAAACAAACAAATAAGGACTATGTGCACACACATTCTATACGTGTTGGACTGTTATGTCTTTGACCAAACATTGCATCACAACATAAGATCACTACCAGAAATGGATTTCTCTATAATCTAACAACTTCTCTGATTCATTCACAACAGACAGTACAATTAAATCCATATTCTGATGTTGTTGTAAATCAATTTTCCCTTATCAATAGAGGGGGGAAAAAAACCAGGCAATGACATAAGAGAAAGCAACCAAAAGCAACAAAAAGAAGGAAGAATTTCATACACATTTCAACTTTTGCCTGTTTTTTGTATTTCTGACAATGTGTGGTTCCAGTATGTTAGATGTTAATGATTATTGGTCTTATTTTCTTTATTAAATTTGGAAAGAAATTTGCAATACTTTTTTTTTTAATGATCTCTTCCCCCTAATCTAATACAGAAAAAAATAGAAACTGATAAGTAACTGAAACCCATATGGTATGCTTATTATGACCATTAGCACGCTATATGATAAACGTGCATTAGGATTTAAAGGAGTATAATGAAACTGTCTTGTGTTTTATTTTGTATCATGTATAAAAGGCTGGAGAGGAATGGTAACACTCCCTATCCTACATATTATCCCAATCAGTACTGGGGTCACACACTTTTGTTCAGTCAAAAACAGTCCCTCCAGTTTCCTTAGCAAGGTTTTCCAGAAGTGGTTTGCTATTGCTTCCTTCTGAAATCTGAGAGAAAGAGACTGGCCCAAGGTTACTCTGTTGGCTTTGTACCTGAAGCTGGACGAGAACTTACAGTCTCCTGGCTTCTAGCCTGGTGCCTTAACTCAGGGGTGGGATTCAAATTTTTAACAACTGGTTCTGTGGGCGTGGCTTAGGTGGTGGGCATGTGACTGAGTGGACATAGCTTGGTGGTCATGTTATTGGCTGGGTGCGGCCAACTCAATATCACTCACATCGAGGCATGCACCTCCTTGCCTGGCCTCTCATGACTGTGGGGATGCTGCAACAGTCGTAAGTGTGAAAAATGGTCATAAGTCACTTTTTTCAGTGCCATTGTAACTTTGAACGGCCACTCCACACAAGCAAAGTACCAGCAAAGGAGGGGAAAGAAACTCCAGAGAAGTTCCTGAGACAGGAAGTCTAGTCCTGCCAAGAATGTAATAAGGGTTAACGGAGAGGCAGTTTCTGTAAGCAACACCAGAATGTTTCCTTCCTGCCTTCCTTACAGGATTAAACCAGTAATTTCTTCTAACAACTGGTTCTCGGAACTGGTTAGAACGTTAACTGGTTCTAGCGAATAGGTGCGAACTGGTAGAATCCCACCCCTGCTTTAACCACTACAATTCCTCACACACTTTTACCAGAAAGCTAAAACACACCCACAGGCAATATTTTACAATATGTATATTTATTTATAATTGGAACCTAATTGTTCTTAAGCAACGTAGGCCCTGCAACTTAACATAAAATGTGTTAGCTTAAGCCAATTTTCAAATATAAAATTTTCAGACTGAAATACTGAGCCTATTTTCTTCAGATCAAAAATCACGTTTGAAATATAGAGTTCTGGCAATTCAAGCCTTTGATACCAACTGGCCATTCCCTTTGAGATGGAAATTAAGACAAAATAAAAATCAAATGACTGGGCCATTCCAAAGATCTATCTGAAATCACCCACATACCTCATATTGTGCTGCAGGGAAAAATAAATTCTTTGCTTGTCCAGGTTAATAAAAGACCGAGAGATCAAACACATTCTGGTGCAGGAGATGGTGCAAGCTGCATGCTAATGCTTGTGTCCATGTATTCTACTAAATACTGGCTGGGGAATTCTGGGAATTGAAGTCCACAAGTCTTAAAGTTGCCAAGTTTGAAGACCCCTGGCTTAGGTCATCCAATCCTTCTCCTGTTCAGGGTCTTGGAAGGCAGCTCTTTTGCTTCATTCCCTATGTAGAATTCGCTGCCCAATCTCATATCCACTGACTCTTTGGAAGCTGAATATTGGCTTAGCGAGGACACATAACTGAGCACAAATGACTAGGGAGAGGACAGCTGTTGAGCACATGACAAACTTTGGCTGCTCCTAATGAAACATTTAAATGCTGGTTTTAGGGAGGAAAATGGCATTAAGGTGTTTCTCACAGCTGAATGAAGAAGCAGCTCCCCAAAGTCAGCAATGCATTTTTCACACACTTCACTGATTCTCCACTAATAGCACAAGCCTCTTCAACTCAAAATACAGATTTCCAGCAGAAAGATTGAGCCAGTCAGATTCCCTTTTTTCTAAAGGTGCACCAGATTTTTTTCTTTGTAACCTAAGTTTCTGCTGGATCCTAGGCTTCACCCAGTTGACTTTCAAACTCTATTCAAAGGATTCCAGCTCTCTCTTGTTAGTAATGTAATTATGATCAAATAAATCATTTCTGGGATCTCTTGCAATCTCTATCTTATCTCTGTCCATCTACTGGGACACCACACGCTGGCCACACCCCGTTTAGTGAAGTCACGATACATCATGTGATGATGACATGAGTTTGATACCCCTGCATTATTGAGTCAACTCTAATAAGGTGTTGGATGGCAGACCTGTTTGGATGACCTGACTTGTCCTATCTCTTCTAAATAAACAATTATGGTTGTGTTTCCAGAATTGAATAAAATTTTAATTCCTAATCCAATTTTAGTTTACATATAGAATTAGAAGGGGAGAAGTCATCTTGTTCTTTGTCATGCCCCTGGTGGAGATTGACTCTGAGGGAGAGGGGGAACAGCCGACAGGGAGTGGAAGTGTGGCTCTGGAAGGTTGTGGAGGAGGCTGGGGAAGGGCAGAGGCTGGCTAGGCAGTCAGAGGATGACCCATCCCCTATCCATCCTAGGGCATGCAGGGAGGAGAGGATAAGGGAGAGACGTGGTATACATGGGAGGAGAGGGCCTTGATCCTCTTCATGGGCTGCAGCTGTGACAACTGGATAAGAAGACGGACATGCGTACTGGCGAGTGCTGGAAACAAAGCGTGGAAATATCTCTAGTTTATGGCTCCTCTATGAGTTTGGTGTCCTTCCCAGTGTGTGTTCTGTTATCTGTGGACACCCTCCAGCACTTATCTTGCCTGGTTTGTGTTGTTTTTTACTCTTTATAATTTAAACAGCATTACCTCCTTCTTGTAGCTGCTTGTGTGGGAGTTTTTTTGTCTCCGGTCAAGGATATTTGGAGGTTGGAAGCAAAATGAAGAATAAAAGGGGCTTCATCTGTTTTTTGTGACTGTGTTTATTTTGTATCCCACCCTGGGTCATCACATTCTTTATCTTAGATACCAAAATATTTTAGGAGGATAATGATGGGTTCCCATTATCTAACTTATGATAGATCTTTTGGGGGATGTTGTGAGAATTTGCCAAACATAGATATAAATTCCAAGAGTTCTTAAAAACATTCTCAGGGGTGAAATGACATAGAAAGAACTGCTATATTTTAGCTCTAGTTATAATTTACATATTCTAAGCAAATCTAAATATGAAACTAGTTTCAGAAGCAACAGAACTGTTATTTAATTAAGCTATTTAATTATATATTACAGCAGCTGTTGAAAAGAAAGATTACATCCCATTACACATTTCCGGTCTTAACTTCTTTTGAGTACAACCACTGAACTTTTAGAGGGGAAAATTTACTGACAGTTTGAAACATTTCTCAACTATGTTCTCAAAGGATTAACAAAGAACATTCAATTTGTTATTTTGGTAGCTTTAATCCCAGTTTATGTCATTATTTGGAAGCAAGTTCCATCAATTTCAGGAGGATGCCTTGAAATTCTTCTAGAAGAGATTAACGTAGCTCTTTAGACACAAGAACAGTTTTTCCCAAAAACTAAACAAATAATTCCCTCAACACTGTTCAACTATTACAAAGTCTGCACTAATATTACTGTTAATCTTCTCATCACTCCTTATCACCCATCCCCTCCCACTTGTGATTGTAGGATTGTAACTTTGTTGCTTGTATCCTTACGATTTATATTGACTGTTTCCTAGTATGATTTGATTGATGATTGTACCCTATGACTATCATTAAGTGTTGTATGTTATGATTCTTGATTCTTAATGAATGTATCTTTTCTTTTATGTATACTGAGAGTGTTTACACCAAGTCAAATTCAATTGGATCTTCACTGTGGACCTGGTCTTTTGCATCTGACAAGAGCTTTCCTTCACTCAAAATGTATTCTGATCCAGCAGCAATTCCTAATGTCCAAAAGCTTTACATGAATCCTAATAGTTGGTTCCACTACAAAACCATTCCCTTCTTGGTCATCTGCTAAAATGGATCTATCACTCTGCAAAAAAAAACACATACTTTAAACAACTATGAGTTTGATTTTGGGTTTCAATCCCCTACAGCTTTTACAGCCTCTTCTAACGTGATGGTCAAGAGCATCAATATGGTTCCTATTACATCTCTTCACATTCATAATGCTCTCTGCTCCTTCTGACTTTTTACATTGTTTAAAGCCCCAGTCCGTGGACCGGAACTGGGGTGCGGAATGTCAGCAATCGGGCTGCACAAACAAACAAAGCCCCATCCACAGGATACAGGCAGCATGCAAAACCACAACCCCTTCGGTCTGCAGAAAAACCTTTCTCCATGGAACTGGTGCCCAAAAGGTTAGGGGCCACTGGTTTAAAGCATATTTTAAACAATGGGGAGCTGGCATGCTGCAAAACAAAACACCAGTCTATCACAACTTCTTCTGTGATGAATATCAGTTCAAGCCTGTCAGATCTCTCCTTGACATCTCTGTTTTGTCCTTCCCCTATAACAGAGTTCAAGTCTATTTTTGTGTGGCTATTCCTCCAGCTGTGAGAGCTTCATCTAAGCAACAATTTATAGTGCCATCATGTGTTCTGGAATGTGGAGAAGCTCCCACATCTGGAATTTGGAGAGGGTAGAATAGGAACTATTAACTTTTCCAGGACTAAATGTTGAAATAATTAGTTTTTTTTCCAGGGTTATCAGGCCCTAGCAGTTTTAGAATGAATGGTGACACTACAAGCACAACATCGGAATAAAATCAAAGATATATTTCTTATTTTAGCAAAAACAAAGCTGCACAAAGTTACATAAGTCTAAGGGCTGCATACCGAATCTAGTGATCTGTAAACGGTCTGAGCAAACAAAGAAAGAGATAGCTGAACAGAGAATGGAAGCAGATGTAATAGAACCCAAGACTAAGAAAAGGAATGCTGTGAACATTTTTTCTAAATTTTTCATATTTTTATCTGCCTCTTCTCTGCCACTGCTACCTTACTGGTTCTTGTTCTCCCAGAACATTTGGGCAGAGCGCTTGAGCTCTAGGCATAATCAGACAAAATCTGTTTCTTAACTTTCTGGTTTTTCTGAGGGCTTTCAACCATGTCTCCTGGGAGATGAAGAAAGTTCTGTGTTCCTCTCCCCCATGTTTCTCACTGGAAAAGGGAAGTGGCTTGAGGGCTATAGTGTTCTGAGAGTCACCAGCTTGGCACTATTTAAAACCAGCTTTATGCATCATATTTATTTCTAGGAACATTTTCGGTCTCCCCTCAATCATATAAACAGATGGTGATCATCTGTACTATGGGGGAAGGGGGAAGAGAACCATGAAAACAACTTGGGCATGTACAATACATATAATCATCAAATGTTTAAAACTCAATTTGAGAATGGCTTCACCTTTTAAACAGCCATGAAGAACCTGTAGGCAGCAACGATATGGAGAACAGCAAGAAACTTCTAGTAATTCAGTGCTTGGCAAGTGGGCTTTTGCCATAGGCAACTGTTTTATGAGAGCATTCCCAGCTTGTCTTAAAATTCCAAATGTGCCAAACAGCTCCAATACACCACAATGATCTTTTACAAGGGAAAAAGAAAAGAAAAGCCTAGTTAATTTGCAACTACAGTCTTGAGAGAAAAGAAGTTGTAACTAGTTCTTCTACATACATGTCTTGGTTAGCATTCTAAAACTGACATAAAAGATGACTTAATATCTCAATCAAATAACTGATTGCAGATTTAAAGGTAGAAATAGCAGGGAAGTCAAATTCAAAAATATTATATCTAACAAGTCTAGCTTCAGAACCTAGAGACAAGAGGCAATGGGTGAAACAAATATTACTTGTCTATATTCTTTAAGTAATCTATATTCTTTACATAAGCACATTATTACCTTCATAAAAATACTCATAACAATTATATTATCTGGGATGATCACCACCCAGTCTTTGAACCTGAGGAGTAATTACTGAATAAAAACACTAGATTCCTATTTCCTATTGTTGCCTACTTCATAGGCTATCTAGTTAGTTCCAATAACTGGCTAATTATAATCAAAGCTTATTTTTTAAAAAAAGTAGTCCTTGAATAGGTTAGCTGTAGCTTTGTACTCTGGGTTACCTCCATTGTCATCTATGACAAGAAATGACTTATCAACATGTCCCAGTTTCTCTTATATTGATGGGAGACAGCATTTTTCCCAGAACCTCCTTTTGGATTTTAAGATGACATATGAAAATAAGCCATGAGTCAATGAAAAAAGAAGGTCTTCGATATTGGAATCCAAGGAAGCAAAGATCCATAAATGTTACACTGTTTAAAGTGCTTGAAAACACAAATGAAATTCGAGCATTTATACCAAGATCAAACATAATCTGCCTAGGGATAAATAAATTAGGCTACCTATGACTGGTGAAACTCTAGTCACTTATTCATTAATTGATAATCGCTTTATAATGCCCAGTGCTCTTTGCGCTAACTAAATCATAAAAAATGAACAAACATTTACAAAAAGCAAATAGAATTAAACTAAATCAAATAATCATGAGCAACACATTAATGCTATGGAACTGAATGATCTTTAAAATAAAACATCCTGAAGAATGTTAAGATCTGCCTAGCATCAAAAAAATGTAGGATTAATGACAACGAAGCTTTTTCAGAAGATGCATTTTTTTTATCAATTTAACCATACATTTTTCCCATGAATTAATTCATGATTTCCCTCTGCCCCCTTCCCTAGTCCCAAATACTGTCAGGCAGACACCACCATACTTAAACAACGACCTGTGAGTATTTAAAAGCTATTTTTGAATCCTATTGCCTCCCCAAACAGGCAAATAGAAAAAAATATCTTTCCACAAAACATGCACATACATATTTTTTCACAAAACAAACATTATTATAAAAATGCATTTTCTATACTTGCAACCACGTTTTATTGAGGAAATTATTTTGATTAATTAAATCCAATCCATGTATTAGTTCAAATTCATTTAAAAATCCTCAAGCGTCCCTAGTATCTAAACTCAGAATAGTGATTTCACAGCCATGTACTCAAGCATCATATTAGTAATTTCACCTCTGGGTACAAAGGTTCTTGCACTGTTTTCTTTTTGCATCCTATTCTTCTTCTACAGATGGTTAATGAATTATACTTATTTCTCTATCATTTATTTTTAAAAGGCCATATGAAGATGAAGATGGTTCTCTTTTGTCGATTACAAATTGAGATTAGTGTTAAAAATGACCACAGGTTATATTTTAAAATAAAGTGATTACTTCACTCCCAATGGTCAATTGCTTATCAAAAACTTCTGTAAAATAGTTTGTATCACTTTTAAATTCTGGTTTTTCAAGAGTTAATATTTGACATGGCTCCTCTAGGCAGTGTTAATTTATGTTTATTAGTGAAAAAATCAATATAAATGCTAAATTGTCATCCGCAATACTCCATCAGTGTCACATCAAACCACACAGCACAAAATCATTATTGAACTGCAAGAGTGTCTCCTGCAGAAAAGCAAATGATTAGATTAGTAGTGCCCTCAAATCTTTGTTATTCCTTCCTATTATAATGATCATATTAAAGGGGAAATGTCAAGTGGTCCAAACCTAACCATAGATATGCAAATTATAGGGTTCACATTTTAGAATCTTTTATCTGAATCACACAGTGTTGAGAAAGCTCACCCACTCCTTATAATGAAAAAGGTTTTAAGCATAAGTCTGGCTTCTCAGAGGCACCAGCTATTGCTCAATAAGGAAAAAAAAGGTTTTCTCACTGCTAATGCTAGAAAAAGGCATCTTGGAAATCAATAGCATTTGCTTGTTTTCTAATAATCTGGGATGGTAGTCTTGGACATCATACCTCCAGCAGAAACCAAAACATTTTGGATGTCATTTTATTTAGCTAACATCAAGGGTGAAATTGAACCACCACAGCCCACCTCGAAAGAGGTCCAGAGATGGTATTCAGCAGGTTCTGACCAGTTCTGGAGAACCGGTAGCGGAAATTTTGAGTAGTTCGGAGAATCGGCGGTAACCTTCCCCCAGGAGTGGGGACAGAATGGAGATTTTGCAGTATCCTTCCCCTGCCACACCCACCAAGCCATGCCCACAGAACCAGTAGTAAATTTTTTTGAATCCCACCACTGGAAAGGTGGTAGGGATGATTTGAATTGGTAAATAAATCATGCCTGGTTGCTATTACTATTATACCAAGCCACGCCCACAGCCACACCCACAGAGCTGGTAGGGAAAATTTTTGAATTTCACCCCTGGCTAACATCCCTGAACAAGGCAATAGCTGAATTTAGGATAATTCTCTCAAATAAGAGTAGGTAGGTAGGGGGAGAAAAAGACAAACATAATACCCAACTAGTGGAAACCCAATGTTTCCACTAGTCAACCTAGACTTCCAGTCCAGCTTAAAATCAATCTTGAATATCTTAAAATCAATCATGTGCCAATAAATATGTATATGTGATGCCCTGAGTATGTATCAGCATATATTTACAGTTCTGTGAAAAAGTATTCATCACCTTTCAGATTGTCTGAATTTTTATATAGCTTTGCCCCTGCATTTTATTGGAGCTTCACGTAGCTTTTTGACAGCTTCAGCTGACGGATAGATGGCCTAATATTCTCCTTTAGAATTCTCTGGTACAAAAGAAGAATTTGTGCTTCCTTTAATGAGGGCAAGTCATTCACTCTTAAAGTTGTGAAACCATAGTTGATGAGATTTTTTATAGGACAGAGCTGGCTCAAATCATCCTGATTATTCACACAACTGCTCCTACTAATCCCTTCAATTAAATTGATGGAACCAGGAGGGCAATTACTTTTTCATACTGGCAGATCTGAAGTTGGACGACTTGTTTTATGAAATAAATCAAACAAGCACCAAACAGTGATATTATGTCTTCATTTAGATTCCTTTTATATTTCAGTAAGATCCACATCAAGTTTTGATAAAATAGCATATTTATCTGCCAGCAATACATACCCAAAGAGGGCAGGGCAGGGGAAAAAAGGAAGGTCCCAATTAAATTTTATTTCCTGTAAGATAGATTTCTCCTTTAATAAAAATTAATTAATCCACCCCCTACACACATTATATGTCCACTTGCCAATGACTCCAGAAGTCATGCTAGATCATTTTGAATTGGTTTCTTTCAGTGGCTCAGCAGTGGGCTGGCACCAAGATGGAGGCTCAGTTGGGAGCAAATGTCTTTAATAAACAGGAAATGAGCCCCTTCCTATGCCAGCATAATAAGCATAAGATCATCAGACAGGGAAGGAAACAAAAAAAGGGAGAGGAGGCCTTTTGAAGGGTTAGAAACGGATTAATTTCAAAAGATAATTTCAAATGACTCACCTTTTAAGAAGGGAGGTCTACAGAAATCACACAATTTCTATATTTTGGACAGAATCTTCTTCACACTGAAGGTAACATAATTGCATCATGAGGGCTCCTTGGTGCTCTCTGAGCTTGCTGGTTTTCTTGCAGATGTTTAATTACCAAAACTAGGTAACATCACCGACTAGCACTGATGAAGTTGCCTACTTTGGGTAATGAAATGTCTGCAAGAAAACAACCAAGCTCAGAGGGCCCCTCATGTCAAATATTATCCTTTATAATTATTTATAAAGAGTCTCATTTTTTATCAGGTAAATATGGTGATGCAGCTAAGTAGATACGATCATAGAAGTTCACAGGGCCCGTTCTACTCATACCAAAAGAGGTGAGAGTCCAGATCTTCTAAAACTGGTCTTCTGATTATTTGCTTTAGCCTAGACTGAAAATGGCTCTCCGACGAAAAGCACTTGGGAAAATCGGTCCCTAGAAAACAGAGATAGGAATTCATCCTAATGCAACCAAAGGATGCCAATTTCTTCCTTAGCAGCACACAAAGACTTGATTCCCTGGGACTGAAGAGAGAGAAAAATGGCCTTTTTTAGTTTGTGTCCTTGATTCTTAAAAAAAAAGAGCATCTTGTCTGAGGCATTAACAAGGATGTGTTCCCTGATTGGAGAAGAGGTCAAATAAAGGATAAAAGCCTTGAGAAAGTGGCAGCTACTCTGCTGCTTCTCCATGCCAGCACACAAGGAGTAAGAGAGACTGACAGGTAATACAATACCAACAACTTCATCATCTGTCACAGACAATGCAATCTCCATGCTCGCTGTTAGCCTCCTCTACCAGCCTCACATTACTAGTGGCAATTTCACAGCATTTTCCCTGTCTTTAAGAAAGGTAACTTCATACCAGGCACAGCAATAAAAATCAATTCTCCAAAACCGCAATCCCATATTCAGTAAAAGCAAAAGCTTCACAGAACGTTATAGTTAGATTATGTTGCTTCACTGCAAACCAAAAAGAAGTCATATGTATGCAGATCTGACTCCTGCAGAACCTGGAAATCCAGCTGTGTATAGAGGGGAAAAATAGTCCCAGGGCTTCAATTCTAGGCCTTCTTTTCTCAGTCTTTTGACTTAATGGGTCTTTTCCTGGTCTTGAAAATCAGAGGTATCTGCTGCATGTTTTATAACAATTCTGTCTAGCCTGAGATTAACTGATACATATCTGACTTGGCAACTTCTGACTTTATGGGTTGGGACTCCCAACAAGCTCCTCCAATCACATGAAATAATTTCATAGGTTGATGCTGATTTTTATTTATTTTGCTGCACATCTTTATTGTTGTTTTATTGCTTCTTTGGATGGACAGGTTTGACCAAAAAAGCCCAAAAGAATTAAGTGAAGGAGGAAGCAATCAACTTTCCTTAGCTACCTGAGGAAGTTATTTTGTTGAGAAAACTTTATCCCTTTATGCCAACCTCCTATTCTCTATATCATTGGGATAGTTGGCCTTATAAACTAATAGCAAGGTCACAGCTAGCTTGGTTCTTAGAGACATATGGACACTTATAGAAAAATTCAATTTGTTTCATTCCAACTCTTTTGTAAAATCCAGCAGTCTTTGATAGGTTTTGCTAAAGGAATAGATTCTCTCTTCCACTACATAGTGTGAGAACTACCAAGGCAATCTCAGAAAGGCAAATGATGGCAAATTGAACTGCTTGATTTGAGATGGAAAAATATTTTAACGGATTAGCTAACTACCCCTAAATGCAGAAAAGACAGGTTTGTGCCTCTCGTTGTTACCATCTAGTGGTCAGTTAGACTTTTGCAGCTAATGCTCTTGAAAGAGAAGGGCTATAAAACTTGCTCAGAGATCATTGGATGGCATTTCTTTGGATCTTTTATCAAGCAGGAGTTTTCAAATGTATCCCCAATTTTGCTTATGAAAAAAAAATGACAGTACAACTAGGAGGTAGATGTAAGTTTGTCCTTCTAGCGTCATTATTTTTGCCTTCTTTAGAAATGTTTTATTCTATGGCTGGCTAACTTCATTATTTGCGGCTGCCCTTTTTCCTTTCTGATTATTTAAAAAAAATAGGTTGAAACACAACAGAAAAAGATATTGATCTGTTGAACAAACAAGGGCAAAAGGAAAAGGATGGAAATTTCTGATCAACCCAGATGTGTGATGACCCTTAGTCTCTCAAAATTACCCAAAATCCAAAACATGAATTAAAGTCAGGCAATGCCTTCAACTTAACTGTTTTATTAATCACTGTTTAAAGTCCCAAAAGTAAATAATGAGGCAAAAGGAAAACAAGAACAAACCGTATTGGAGAGAGTTCCGAATCAAACCAAGATAAGTAATCATACGTTCCAAGCAGATAACCGGGGAAAGTCCTTGGGAAGAACGCCAACAAATATAAATCTCTTTCAAAGGAAACACTAACTTTGACTCCAGCAATTCTGCATACGCAGTTACAAACTTATATACATAGCTCCCAGCTGTAAGCCCTGAGGAGGATCATGGTCCTCTCCTCCAGAGTAGACGCCAGTGTTAAGTTTGCATGAAGAGTCAGTCGCGAAGAGCTTCAGTGAAGAGTTTATTAAGTGACTACAGCTCGAATGGACCCGACTTGGCTGGGCTATGGCTGCTTCTTATAGCCAGCAGCCGTAGTTGCCAGCCAATCAGAGTGCAGGGCTTTCCTGCACTATTTAAACCAATCCTATTTGACATTTTACAAGAACAATTCAAACTAAACCAATGATATTCAAACCTACATACATAACATCATCTATTCCCTCTTGATGAGAAATACATGGTGATCTCTTTGCCTTAAAACCAAAATGTACTGTGTAGTTAGCAATGGAACAAATCTCTTCCATCTTTTCAGTAACAACTTCCTTGAAGTCCTTAATTCTGTGCACTAAATCTATGCTACATTATTGACTAATGAACATATATGATGGCTCTGAGTGCTTCCAGTATAAATGCTTCTATCAAAATCAGAAAAGCGATTGCAATGACATTTATGAAAACCTGGTTTTGTATTCTAATGGTTGGAGCCCTCATCTTGCTTTGGGAAGCTGGAGTCTGTAATCTCAGACCCTGTTTCCTCTGCACTCCACTTCTAGGCCTATGGCACTTCTTCAAATCTTAGAGTGAACCTGGAATGCTTTTCTGCTGTTAGCTTCTGGTGCGCCTGAATTGTGTTTCCAACCTGTTTCACTATGCTTTCTTTGTGTATTCCTTCTACACGACAAAGCTAACTCTTAGGAATCTCAGTTCCTTATAAGCCCAGTTTTGAGGCCTATATATAATTTCTAACATAGGTTGTTAGAATAAGGTCACAGTCCAAAGTTAAAAGGCCCCTATTTCAAATTCCAGAGTACCCAACACAGGGATAGCCAAACTGTAATAGACTAATGAAGAGCACAACAGATCCAGATCTCACGATGCAGCACAATTAAAGCAGTGGCTTTTGATTGCTTGCTGACTACTACAAGATATCTCTCTTAGGATAATCAATGTGAAAACTGACAGTTTGGCAACCTTCTCAGAATACCTCTCCATGATAATGAAATGAAAAGTGCTAATGTGCAATTATAAGGTATTAATTCACAACCCCAAAGCCAACCAGTTCAGTTGGAATAGTGTAATTAAAACAAAAGCCACACAGAAAATTCAAATTTGGAACCACATTGTAGAGAAGAAAAGCCACAGGGAGGGGCTTTGTGTGTTTAGAAAATACACAAAATAGCTGGATAAATTAGTCCAAACTTTATACAATTAGCCCGTAACAGCTTGGTATTACCCATGGAAGGTACAGATAATTAGGTTCAGTTTCTCCGTAAATCTGCCACGTCCCTCATGACAATAAGCTATTTGTAGTTGGATGCTGTAGCCAATTTCCTAAATTCACTGTAACTTCCAAGGGCTAGCAAGCCAATAATTTGCTTGTCAAAAATTGTTAAGTCAAGACAGAAGAAAAGCTATGAACCACAATATTAATCTGAGGGATTTTTTTTCTAACAAAATTCCAGAGCTATCTCTTTTTCTGCTACAGAAATTTTGAGATCAGCTGGGCATATCAAATAGAAATATGCTCTAAGAAAACAATGATATTTCATAGATTAAGACAGAAAATAGTACATTAGAATGATAAGACCTGGATTACAAAATCCATACCATCTCTATATAGCAATGAACAGATACAGCTTTCTATAACTTTATAAAGTGGCTATCTGAATTTTTGCAATTCAGATGCAATAGCAATAGCACTTACACTTATATACCACTTCACAGTGCTTTACAGCCCTCTCTAGCAATTACAGAGTCAGCCTATTGCTCCCAACAATCTGGGTCCTCATGTTACCCACCTCAGAAGGATAGAAGGTTGAGTCAACTTCGATTCTGGTGAGATTTGAACTGCCAAATTGTAGGCAGCCGGCAGTCAGCAGAAGTAGCCTGCAGTACTACATTATCTGGATCCTCCTTTTACCCACCTCAGAAGGATGGAAGGCTGAGTTAATCTTCAGCTGGTCAGGACAAACTGCTGGCAGTCAGCAGAATTAGCTTGCAATACCACATTATAACCACTGCGCTGCCACAGCTTGTAATTCTAATATCTGCACAAAGCTCGACCAAAAAAAATAGAATTATGAAAACAGCTTGTTTATAAGCTATTACAAATTAAATTAGAAACTAATGAAGAAGAGGAAAATAATTTATCAGAATACCAAAATAAAAACATACAAGCAGATATTCATCCGCTGCACCAGCAAACTATAGGACACTAAGTAGCCAGATCTGAATGCCTGAACTGTAAGGTCCGAAAGTATTAAAAGTACGTCCTATGTCCAAGAGTAGAATCATACTAGACAACCCTTGATACACTGGGTCCCTGTTTCAGAGATATTTTCTTACCTGAACAGAATGACCATGGGTAGGCAAAAAAGCAATGTGACCTGGAACAACTTCCAGCTTCCTTACTGACTTTCCTTGTAAGAAGCCGGAAGGGAGTGTGACTGTGACTGTGGCTGACTATGGCCCTGCGGTAGCCTGGCGATGCTGAAGCAGCCACAACTTTGCCAAATTTCAATCCCACAGAAATAATAGGTCCTAGATTTTGGACACATTGTTTAGGTTGATCTATCGAGATTTGTTGATTCAAAAATTGTTGCCTTATGATGTCCAGTGCCCCCCAATTAAAGGTACAAACAGACAAACAGAGAGAAGAGTTTTATTACTATACAAAGCATCCAACCAGCCTTAATGACTATTTAACTTGTGTTTTGTATTGTGATAGATTTAGTTAGCCATACATTAACCTTTATATTTTCCTGTATTTAATTCATGCTTTATCCCTTTTTTTAAGGTTTCTATTTTTAGATCTTTATTTTTATATATACTTTTAATTTTTAAAAAATGTTTTTAAATTTTGTATTATATTTTTTTTAGATTTTAAAATTATTCACTGTTTGTACCCTACCCTTCTTATGCTAGTCTATGACCATAATAAATATTTGATTGATGGTAGTATATAGATGAGTAGTGATGGAATGAATAATACAATAATCAAGTTCCCAAAATCAATCATGATAGATAGAACAAAGGAGACAGCAGTCACCAGGAAGCACAGTTTCACCATTATCAATATGTTCAAATTATAATAAAGATGTTGCAAATTCTCAGCCAGATTCCAAATATGTGCTAGCTAGATAAAATTCCAGGATTGAAGATGTTGAAGATAAGTTCAGATATCCAAAGATAAATAACAGGTTGCAAGCAGGAGAAACAGTAATCCATTCAATGAGAGAGAAATTTGGAGGTGAAAAAAACAGAATTCCTGCCAATGTATCCATGCCTGAGAACTTTTATGCCCTGGATTTTACCTTGTCACTATTAAAGGGACATGCCAAACTCATCTACCACAACTGTTTAAACCTGGAGAAAGTTGAAAAGATTTATGATAATTCCAAAATAAATAGTTTTACAAAGAAAGCTGTAGCTTATTATATTTTGATGTGAACAGTTTGATACAGTTGCTCACACACATTCTCTTCATTAGTATATTCTGTACCTGCGTTCTTGAAAGCTTACTTTTATAGAAGAAAAAAAGAAATTTTTTAATGCCAAATACTCACACATTCTGGACATATTAGGGCCCACATAGAATTAAATGTTTTTTATTCTGTGTACATGTGTGAAAAGCTGGAAGTATTTCTAAATGAATTTTTCCTAAAAGACAAAACAGTGAATTTTTTCCCAGAGAAATCTCTCCCCATCTCCTAAATCCATTATAATTCAAGCAGAAAAACATTCACAACTGAGATGAGTAACTTCATGACACTTCATGTTAGAATATGCTTTAAAATTCATATAATTCACAATTATTTGAAATGCCATCAAGTACCAAGACAAAAAATTTAAAACAACACTGCTATAATTATTTAAATTCAAAAGCATTATTCCAGAAACATCACATCCATTTAAGGTTCTAAGCTAGGAACCAAAACCAAGTGCTACTAAAAAATCTTGTGTTTTAGTAAAGTCAAAGAAAATTTTTCACCCTAGGGAATGTCTGGATGCCTGACAGCCTGTCAACCCTCTTGAACATTTTGAAAGAGGAACGGTATGCATGTATATGTATTGGGGGGTGAAGGGTGGGTGGAGGACATCTCTAGGGAATACAAGAGATGTAAATTAGAGTGAAAAGTCTAATATATATATATATATATCTCTCTGGAATGAAGCGATGGTAAGCCATTTTTGTATTGCTGCCACCATAAAGTCACTAAGAGTCAAGGTTGAATAGAACAAAAATTGTCATTTTTTTTGCATGAATGTTTTTGAGTATATATGCACAAACATACAATCAATATGAGATATAAAAAGTGGGGCTCCTGAAAGGTAATATTTTCTAGTTGATTATAATGGCAAAGTTTCTTTGCTCACCATTTCTCTTACACAAAAACTGAGGCTCTAACTTATTAAGCAAGTTTTTGAGCTCATAACAGGATGCTAAAATGCAGCATCTCATTCATTCTATCCAGATTTTTCCCATCCATGACAGCCATTTCCTGTTCTCCCAAGCATTTGAGAACAGTGTGTGTGTGTATATATACATACATACATACATACTGTTAAGTTTGCATGAAGAGTCAGACGCGAGGAGTTCCAGCAAAGAGTTTATTAAGTGACTACAGCTCGAATGGACCCGTCCTGGCTTCTGACTGCCTCTTATAGCCTGCAGCCGTGGTTGCCAGCCAATGGGAGTGCAGGGTTTCTTCCCGCACTATTTAAACCAATACCATTTGACATTTTACAAGAACAGTTCAAATAAACCAATAACATTCAAACCTACATACATAACACCCCTCCCCACTAGGTTCAGTCCATACCAAATCCCAACCTATCTAATGTATTCCTTTAAATGGTGGGACTCTTACTTGTTGAGACCTGTGGTTCAGAAGTTTTAACGTTCTCACCCAGTGAGAGAAATGTGTCTGCTGACATTTCCCTGTTGGGACTTCCTGTGAAAGAGACCCTGTTAGACTGTTAGAATCTGGTCTCTCCTCCCAACCCATCTCCATTCCAATGTCAGCACCCAAGTCAGGTAGTGATGTGCAATCTTCCACTTCTAAGGATGAATCTTGGCATTGTGACAGGGTTGGGATGGTTCCTGTCAATGGCTCATTACACATGGGGTTGATTCTTGCTTGATGATTTTCCTCCTGTTCCTCCCCTTCCCCTAGAAGAAACATCAGGTGAGGGACCCAGAGAGAGGGGCGATGTTCCTGAGGGAACCTGGATCTAAGTTGGTCAATGTGCCTGCTCCAGAGGAGGCCATCCTCTGTTTGTACCCTGTAAGAACGAGGGCCAGTGATGTGAGTGATTTCAGCAGGAATCCACAAAGGTTCACCTATAAGGTTCCTAGCATATACAGAATCTCCCACACTGAAAACTTTGGAAGTGGAATCCAGTGGTGCGTTGGATGCGTAAGTGGGATGAAGGCGGTCAAGGGAAGACCTAAGTTTCCTACCCATCAACAACTCTGCTGGGGACAAGTTATTTGATGGGCTAGGAGTGATGTGCTGAACACTAAGAAGTTTTTCAAGCTTCTCAGTGATATCCCCAGGACCCAGCTGCTGAAGCTTCTCTTTGGTAAAGCGTACCATCGTTCAGCCGACCATGCTTGAGAAGGGTGCCCAGGGGCAGTGAGGGCATGTCTGATACCTTGTTGTGCTAGAAAGGATTCAAAAATGTTAGATGTGAATTGAGGGCCATTGTCAGAAACAAGGACATCTGGTAACCCATGGGTTACAAACAATTTTCTGAGCTGCTTGATGACAGCCTCAGTTGTAGTGGATGTCATGGGAATTACCTCTAGCCATTTGGAATATGCATCTACTATAACTAGAAAAGTGTTCCCTCTCGTAGGGCCTGCGAAATCAATGTGGATTCTAGACCATGGGCCCCTAGGACATTCCCATTCCTGTGTGGGGCGTGAGGTGGAGCAGGCCTGACTACCTGGCAATTGGGACAAGAGGCTACCCAGTTTTCAACCATTTTGTCAATACCTGGCCACCATACATAACTCCTGGCCAAACCTTTCATCCTTACAATCCCAGGATGACCCTCATGTAACCAAAACCTCCTTTGCAGTTTTGCAGGAATAACCACCCTGTTACCCCACAAAATACATCCTCTTAATACAGATAATTCAGTTTGCCTGGACTTAAAAGGTTGGGCAAGGTGAGGTAGATCTTGAAGAGGCCAACCTTTCTTAATCCAGCCTATAACAGGTGCCAACATAGCATCTTTGGCAGTCTCTCTGGCAATCTCAGCAGCATGGACTGGAAGCTTAGCAACAGTCTCTAGGAAAAAGGTGTGAGTTTCAAGTTCAAAGTCCTCCTTGTGGCAAGGTAGTGGGCAGCGACTCAGTGCATCAGCATGTCCAATGTCCTTGCCAGGCCTGTGAATCAGTTTGTATGAATAGGCTGCAAGAAATTCAGTCCATCTCAGCATTCTTGGTGACAGGATATTAGGTGTAGGTTTGTCTCCTGCCACAATGCCTAATAAAGGTTTGTGATCTGTAACAATGGTGAATGACCTGCCATACAGATATTCATGAAATTTCTTAACAGCTGCAACAATGCTAATGCCTCCTTGTCCAGTTGGCTATAATTCCTCTCTGCTTTGGACAAAGTGAGAGTAAAATGCAATAGGGGCTTCCCTTCCACTGGGAAGCCTGTGACTCAAAACCCCCCCACTCCAAAAGGGGATGCATCACAAGTCAGAATAACAGGCAAATTCTCAGAGAACTGTATCAACACAGCATCAGACGTGATTAGTCTCTTAATACTGTTAAATGCTGACTGTTCCTTCCTCCCCAGATCAAACAGCCTTCTTATCAAGCAGGCGATGTAAAGGCTCAGCAATGGATGTTTGTGAGGTAGAAACATGTGATAAAAGTTAATAAGTCCAAGGAAGGCTTGCAAATCTGTCTTGCATCTAGGTTTAGGGGCTTCCTTGATTGCTTTAACCTTGGCATCAGTAGGGTGGATGCCATGCTTGTCAATCATGTACCCCAGGAACTCAACTCTGTCTGTTTTGAGTGTACATTTGTCTTCCTTGACTTTTAAACCCTTTTTCTGAATCTGGTAAGGACTTCTCTGAGTCTCTCTTGAAGCTGAGTGTCATTTCAGCAGAGATTAACACATCATCAAAATAAGCACTACCCTGGCAGTCCTTGCAACATTCTTTCCATCAGGCTTTGAAAAATGCCAGGTGCCACGCTTACTCCAAATTGTAGTCTTTTACATTTGAAGGCACCTCTATGAGTCACAATTGTTTGTGCCTCTGCAGTGGCATCATCAACTGTTAATTGTTGATATGCCTGAGCCAAGTCAGTTTGGCAAATACTGTACCCTGCTGCCAGAGATATCAGATGATCAACTGGTAATATGGTATGTCTGCTGCAGTGCATGGTTAAGTGTCCCCTTATAGTCACCACAGATTCTCACTGACCCATCAGCCTTGACTGGTGTGACTATGGGTGTTTCCTATCTGGAGTGGTCAGTAGGCTCTAAAACCCCTTGAGCAATGAGTTTATCTAATTGTGCATCAATTTTTTCCTTTAAAGCAAATGGGACCCTCCTGGGCTTTAAGCAGGTGGGGGCACCTTGGGGTCTAGGCTGAAAGCAATAGGGGTCCCCATATGCCCTTGATCCTTCGCTGAAGACCTCTGGAAACTCAGACTTCAAGGACTCCTCCCATTCAGAGCTGCTCACGTGATTGATGCCAGTCACCTCGATGCCTAGTGGCTTGAACCACTCAAGTCCCAGCAAGCTTGGCGATCCTTCCCACGATGGTCAGAGGCAAGCGTTTGGTGTGGCCTTTAAACTGCTGCGTTGAAATCTCTTGCTCCAACTACTGGAATCTTGTTCCCTTGGTAGTCTTTAGAGTCAGTGCTTGCTTCTGGAAATGCTTTTTCTGAATTTTGGGAAAAGAGTCTGTGGATAGTGTCCCATGACACCATAGATAAATAAGAGCCTGAGTCCACTTCCATTTGGCAAGGCCTTCCTTCAATAAACACCTTCACGTGTACTTTTCTGCTTTTTAAGGTGAAGAAGACCAATAATAGTGATTGTTTGGTGAGTTTCATTCTTGCCATTTGCTTCAAATTTCGCCCCATCTTTTCAAAAGGAAATTGTTGGAAAGTCTTTATCATTTTTTCCTACTAGGTGGAGTTCTGGATGATTTGCAGACTCTGGCTATGTGACCCGTTCTCTAGTAGGCAGATGGAGTCAAAGAACTTGCATTCAGTCTTGGGGGTGCCCCCACAGCCTCTGCAATAGAATCCTTGCCTGTTTCCCAGAGTCTTTTCTCTTCTTCTCCATTCTGAGTCTAAAATCCCTCCTCTGCCTCACTGCCATCTGAATCAGAGTCTATTTGTTGCAATGGGCTGTTGTGGATTTTTCCCCATCAGAATGGCTTGAGGCCTTCCTTGAGGCCTTGTTAATCTTTTCATGGCGCTGCTGAGGACTTGGTGGCTTCCTCTGAAACTTCTTCAATGGCCTCTTTAAGCGTGATCTTAGGTTTCATTAATAGTTTGCTTTGTAGACCTTATCTTTGAGGCCTAAAACAAACCCGATCGCATGGCCTCTTCTAAGTTGGTAAAGTCACAAGCACCCCAATGTCCCTTAAACTTGCCAGTCATTAACATTCTCTATCCCTTGATCCCGGCGGTAAAATTAGTGTCTCTTAATGAGGCCGCGATACTTATGTAGGCGTAATGGGCTCTTAAAAGTTTCTCGTCAGGCCATTCCATTACCTTCAGCTCTGCAGCTCCCTTCGCCTTGCCATTTTGAAGACTGCGGACCGTCGTGTGAAGACCGCCCTCTTCCGTCTCTCGGGGATGGCGAGAAGTCGTTTCCTTCCAGAATCTGGGGCGAGATCCATTCCCATCGATTCCCAGTCTTCCTTGCCCGGTCAGCGGTGCTGGGGGGTGTTCAGCGCAACCATCTCATCTGTTGCTTGTTCTTCCGTCGTCTTCTCTTCAGAAATCCACCTTAAATTAGCCAGTGTTAAGTTTGCATGAAGTCAGACGCGAGGAGTTCCAGCAAAGAGTTTATTAAGTGACTACAGCTCGAATGGACCCGTCCTGGCTTGGCTACGGCTGCCTCTTATAGCCTGCAGCCGGGTTGCCAGCCAATGGAGTGCAGGGTTTCTTCCCGCACTATTTAAACCAATACCATTTGACATTTTACAAGAACAGTTCAAATAAACCAATAACATTCAAACCTACATACATAACACATACATATACATATACATATATATATATATATATATATAATATATATATATATGTTGTGTGTGTGTGTGTGTTTTCGTAGATTTTCACGGGTAAAGGTATGTAGGTCTTGGTGTATTCGGGTCTTGTCTCATCACACAGCCCATTACCCAGGTCGTTACAACACAAAAGGCTGAGTGACACACAGCCAGCACCTCAGCCACTCAGGGTCTCAGGAAAAAGCCATCCAATCTGCATACATCAACTCCACAAACCAATCAAGAAGTACAACACAGCCAACTCTAGAGTTTAAAGGGAAAACAGCCACAGTCACACACTTCTCCCCGGAAACGCGGCTGAAGACACCAGCCTGAAGATGACGATGAGATTTCGTCGAAACGTTGCCAGGTATTCTCAACCTTACACGGGACAAGACCCTAATACACCAAGACCTACATATATATATAATATATATATATATATATATATATATATATATATATTTGTTTTCATAGATTTTCACGGGTAAAGGTTGTAGGTCTTTTGTATTCGGGTCTTGTCCCGTGTAAGGTTGAGAATACTTGCAACGTTTTCGACCAAATCTCATCGTCTCTTCAGGCTGGTGTCTTCAGCTTCGTTCTCCTGGGAGAATGAAGCTGAAGACACCAGCCTGAAGATGACGGATGAGATTTCGTCGCAACTTGCCAGGTATTCTCAACCTTACACGGGACAAGACCCAATACCCAAGACCTACATATATATATATATATATTATATATAATATATATATATATATAGCTACTGCCAAGCCTTTCTTCCTCTCAAATGATGTGGAAGCAAAATATCATTTCCCAATGTGGGAAAAACTATTTAAGGTAATAATATTCTGACACTTCCATATGGCTTATAGCCACCTTGCTACATCTTTATATATATAACAGAAGCATGATGAGACAAAGTGAAGTCATTCTGTGCTCATTAGACTTTCAGAAAGAATTTCAGAGAAGTTCCAGCCTGCACTGCAGTTTCTTCCATTTGCAAAGCAACAAAATAATGGAATCATATTAGGATTCATTGTGTATCTCACGCTTAATGTTTAATGTACATCCCTACTCAGATTGAAAACACTTTAAAAGAAAGGAGTAATAAATTTTAAAATAAGGAAATGTGTTAGGCTGAAGTACATCGAGGTACTCCACGCAACCGTTGGACTGATAATTTTAAATCAGGCACAAAATTCAGTCTACCCATTACCTTCTTCACTTCCTCATTCTCGAAATCATTGAAAGGTCATTAGGCTGCCACACTTTTTCCTGGCAATAAGAAATGAATGCATTCTCCTCTACGAGATCCAGTACCAGTCCATCCATCCAATATTTCACTTTTCATATTTTCTGAAGCTTTTGCTGCTCAGATCATACTGCCTGTTGCATTTCAATTGTACACACTAACATTTTGCCTGTAGTGCACACACAAACTTAACACAGGAGTCTATGTTAATCAAACCTTGTACTCTTGTTAATAAATTTTTCCGTTACTAATGGCTTGGCACACATATATGGTTTTTTTTTTTCATATTTAACTCAAGGGGTACGACACAGACACCTACAAGCTCCCATCCTCTGCACACACACACCTATTCTTCCTATATGCAAGAAAGCAACTTTTTGCTTGGGGTGTATATGGCATAATTACAATAAAAATTGTTAGGATTTTGGAAAAGAATATCCCCACCATGGGTTTTTTTTTGGCTTATATTGCAATGGAACACAGCTCAAAACACCTCAAATATTCTGTCAAATAGAAAAATGATAACTTGAAACAAGCCACTTATTCCTTTATTTTTCATTACCGTTAGGATAAGTGCTGTCTATCAAAAGATAAATTAGAGAAGTGGATGATTCTTGATGAAAAAGAAGTATTTTTAAAAGAAAAAGTCCATGGTAAACAGTGAAATTAACCATTTAATGTACTTTTAACATCTTGACCAACATGCATAGTTATAGCCGAGCAAAACCAAAGCCAAAAAGTTCAACATCAAAGAGGTACTTCTTAGGCTTATATATTGAACATTTGGCATTTGACAAACTGCTTGAAAAATGTACAGAAACATTACATTTACAAATTGCATTCCCACAGCAAAGAATTTAAACAGCATTATTATATTATTATATTCATCATCTACATCTACAGTATCACATTTTTCCCAAGCTTTTCCTTATGTTTATTAATTTATTTATTTATTAATGGATTATATGCCGCCCCATCTCCGAAGACTCGGGGCTTACAATAAAACAACAACAATAATAAATAATTTAAAAGCAGATTAAACTAAATAAGCCCCATTAACTACAAATTCGCCCATAAAAATTATCCTATAAAAACTATCCCATAAAACCATCCCATCCCAGAAAATCACAACCCGGATTGGTTAAACAACCAGGTCTTCAAATCATGGCGGAAGGTGCGGAGGTCAGGGGCCAGACGGAGCTCCAGGGGAAGTTGGTTCCAGAGGTCAGGGGCTGCTATAGAGTAGGCTCGTCGTCGGGGGACCGCCAGCCGGCATTGGCCAGCTGGCGGGACCCCAAGGAGTCCTTGCCTATGTGCTCGCACAGGGCGGTTGGCATTCGATGTCGGCAGGAGCCACTCCCTTAAATATTGGGGACCCATGTCATGAAGGACTTTGTATGTTAACACTAAGACCTTGAATCTCACTGTGTTTTTCAGTTTCTGGATAATATATCTGCTCAACTGATTTTCTCTCACCCCCTAGTGCATCCTCCCCTTAATTGGTTCCAGCTAATGACAGCAGAATCTCTGCCCTCTGTTTCATTGCCTGATCTGCTTCACATCTATATAGTTTTGAAGAATTTAAAAGAACATTTACTGATCCTAGGTCATCAAAACACATAAAACAATGAAACAAGTCACCTCCATTTGTACAAAGTTCAGGTCAAGCACAAAATGTATTGTGAGCTCAGGACTAGAAGTTCTGAAGACATAAAGAGGGAGATATGGAGAGGAGGAGGAACAGGAGGAAGAGGAGGAGGATCCTAAATTACATAATTTAGGCAGGGGAAGTGACTCTAAAATATGTTATTAATAGAGCTCCAACAAATTGACCATGTTGTTTGAAAGCAGTAAAGTAAAAAAAAAAAGTCAGGTTCACATGTTGACAACAGCATGTATAAATAACCTTTTGTCTTCAACCAGGATTACATAATAAATCTCTTAGCCAGTTCCTATGCCAGAAAAATGCAGAAAACTTGAAATCTTTATAGATTCCAAATAGTGGGCATATGGCCAAGAAGAAGATATGTGATTTTAATCCAGTATCAAAGTAATAATCCTGCTGTGGTCAACATAGAGTATGGCAATAACAAAGAAGAGCAAACCACGAGTCATATTCTAATTCCTGAGGTGAACAGTATCTTGAATAGCAAGGTGAATGAACATCCTTTGAATGTTCTCTGAAGTGTCTAAAATACATAAAGTATTTGACCTTCAGTGGGTATTCCAGTTCATTATCTTAGAGGTCATGTAAATAATTATTAATTTCATCAAGTTCTTTTAACCGCATATTCAAAAGTGTTACTGGCTTAGAAACCATAGTTAATTCCTTCAAAAACTCCAACCCCTATGAAAAATCACAAGCAGGGGTAGTCTGAAGAACATATGGTAAAAGTGTGGGCTCCCATGAGGCACTCTGACATAAACCAAACCCATTTGCTGGTTTTGCTTGGTAAAAATGTTAAGAATTCTTTCTTTAAAACTGAATTGATCCAAATTAATATAGAGGGGACTAGTTTGTGAGAGGACCAGTTCGTTTGCTTATCAAATGCATAAGGCAACCCATCTGTTTGGGTACCAAACAGACAATTAAAAAAACATCATCAATAATTACAGTGACCATCATTTTGGGGGTAATAAAGTACAAACCTGGAAAAGGGCCCAATCTGAAAGAGGTTCACAAGGTGAAAAGAATTTATGTTTATAACTTTGCAAAGGAAAATTCAAAAGCAAAACCAAACAAACAAATAACTGAATTAAATAAATCTAAGGGCAGGGTTGGGATTCAGCCGGTGTTACTACTGGTTTGGTGACTATGTTTTGCACGCGAGTGTAAAAAACTTTAAGCTGTGCTGCCCGGACAGCTGAAAAGCACAGTGCGCAGGTGCACAGCGTTTGAAAAGCCTCTTTTTCCCTGTTTTTTCAACCTCAGCTCTGCTGCAGAAAACAGCTGAGGTTGAAAAAGCAGGAAATAAAGGACAGGTAAGAACCCAGGTGGGCGGTGGGCCAAACAGCAGCAAACACAGAACCAGTTCAGTGTCTGATGTTCTTCAGAGCTACTGGTTCTATAGAATTGGGCAGAACCGGTAGCAACCCACCCCTGTCTAAGGCTTAGGGTTTTCTGAAATAAAGGCTCTTCTTTATAATAAAGGACATATGGTGGCTTTCCTGCCACCTATCCCAACAGGAAGAGTAGGACAGAAAGGCTGGTATCACCTGGGGCCTCGGTGTCTGTTACTTGGGATGCAAGACAGCTACTTTAGGGAGAGCAGGGCAGAGACAGCAAGCAGCACCTACAGCAAAGTCTGTCTCAGCAAATCCCAATGGACTTGGCAGGGAAGAACATTCCTCCAGATTTATTTATTTATTTTTATTTATTTGATTAGTCAATTGCTTACAAGACAATAGGTATAAGTATAAACATAGTTATAAATACCTGGATACATATAAGAAAATAAAAGAAACAATAGGACAGGGACGGTAGGCACGTTGGTGCGCTTATGCACGCCCCCTACAGACCTCTTAGGAAAGGGGTGAGGTCAATAGTAGACAGTCTAAGGTTAAAGTTTTGGGGTTTGGGGAAGAAACCACAGAGTCAGATAGAGTATTCCAGACATTGACCACTCTGTTGCTGAAGTCATATTTCCTGCAATCAAGTGTGGTGCAGTTAACCATGAGTTTGTATCTATTGTGTGCTCTTGTTTTGTTATGGTTGAAGCTGAAGTATTCATTGACAGGTAGGACATTGCAATGTATGATTTTATATGCTATACTTAGATCGGACTGAAGACAACGTAGTTCTATGTTTTCTAGGTCTAGAACCTCAAGTCTGGTGACATAAGGTATTCTGCAATGAGTAGAGGAGTGTAGACTTTCTCTACTGTGTTAATATCAGATACGTAATGTGGGTTCCAGACTGGTGAGCTGTATTCAAGTATTGGTCTAGCAAATGTTTTGTATGCTCTAGTTAGTAGTGTGATATTACCAGAGAAAAAGCTAAGTAGGATTAGGTTAACAACTCTTAATGCCTTTTGGCTATGTAGTTACAGTGGGCTCTAGCACTTAGATCATTTGAGATGAGTACTCCCAGGTCCTTGACAGAGTTTGGATCATCAACAAGGTCTTGACTATTCAGCTTGTATTTTATTTTCTGATTTTTTTGCCAATATGTAAGACAGAGCATTTATGTGTTGAGATTTGAAGTTGCCATTTGTTTGACCATTCTGATACATAGTCGAGGTCTTTTGAAGGGTAGCAGTATTTTCTGTGGTGTTGAATAGCTTTACATCATCAGCGAAGAGAACACATTGCTCTTAATATGATCACAGAGTATGTAAAGTATGAAGAGAGTTGGACCTAGAACACTGCCTTGAGGGACACCACTGTTGACAGGTACAGAATTTGATAGGATGTTTCCAATTTTGACCATTTGGTGTCTGACAGGAATGCTTCTATCCAGTTATGCAGGTGTCCAGAGATACCATAAGATTTTAGTTTTAATAGTAGTTTGTTGTGTACCACTGAATCAAAGGCTTTACAGAAATCTATGTAGATTGCGTCTATTGTTTTGCCCTGATCGAGTTGTGTAGTCCATATGTTTTTGCAGTGTAAGAGTTGCAGATTACAGGATAGTTTTTTTCTGAAACCAAATTGTTTATTAGAGAGTAGATGTGAAGGATGGCAGACGCAGCAGGAAAAGGAGGATGCTCCTAGTATGGCTTCTGCTGGTTGTTGTCAGCAACGGAGGTCAGAAATGAAGACATTACTTCATTCTCCATAGACTTGTCTATCCAAGGATCTGCTTCCAGGGAGATGCCCAGCACAGTCTTGGCCTCTCCCCCTTCCTGGTACCATGTTATTTCCCACCCCCTCCGTGCTTCCCAAAGGAAGTGGCCCATTTTCTGCCCATAAAGATAGGTGAGGCTTATGCTCAACTCTTACAGTTGATTTAAAGCTCCCAAGTCTCCACGCTTCCCCATTAAATATAACTGAAAAACCCCAAATGGAATTTATGAGGAGGGGAGGGTTATGATGGAGTGTTATTGTTTATTTAATCAAAGTTGGGCCTGCTTTCTGTTAAAAATAATCTCAAATGAAACAAATTTTGCAGGAATTATATAGCCTCTTATGAGAAAGCAATACATGCAAAATGGAAGGTAAAATGCGGAGTTTTTTCCCCTTTGAGAACTGCCAATTCTTTTTTTTTCCTCCAATTTCTTGGCAGAATTAGACATAATATTCAGGCATGGTTGCCTCTTCTGAAAAGATAATGCATGCTAAGTTTCAGATGATTAGGTTTAAGGGTGTTATGTTGTTAGTCAACCACAACTATAACAAATATTGGTGTTATGGGTTAATGAAAAATATTGCTTGTTAAACAGCCAAAGTGAAATGGCTGTTTCACAGTTCTGTTTTGCAGCATTTTTTAATTCAATAAAGTTATGTTTAATGGCATACTGCGATACTCTTGACTCATGAGAGACTTTTGTGCTCATAAATTACAAGGCTTAGAGCTGCGGCTCTTGGGCCAACTTGCTAGTTCCGATGAAGACCTCATGCCAATTTAAGTGTGAGACCCCCACCGTAAGACTTTCCCGAGGTCCCCAATGCTGCTTTGTTTCAGGACAATAAAGAATGTGATCCTAACAATGGATGGAAACTGAGTTCCTTAAGTGAATTGAAAAGACAAATAGCAAAGATAGGTTCTTGTTTTGCTTTATGCTCTCACAGCACATCACTAAATGTCTCTTAAACCCTTGAACATTCTATTTAATTCATGGGAGATGTCATTAGCAGTCCTCCTGATCTTTGGAGTGACTTGAAAGTTTTAGGAAAACACAGTGGGGTGGGGGCAAAAAGCCCTTCAGAAAACAGCAGTTCATCAAGGTTGCTGGGATCCATTGAGAATCAACAAATAACACTCTCATTCCCTTTCAAGCCCCGAACTGCAGTCCTGGGGTATGGAAATGAAACAAAATCTATAAAGAGAGGGGAGAAGGGAATTTTAATTAAAAAGGAAAAGAACCATTCTTGCTGAGAGGTAGGAAGTAGGACACTTTTTGAGATGAACCAGGAAAATGTTGGTTCAATGTAATTCATTTATATCCAAGTCATTTTAATAATGTCTGAGCCAGCAGACAAAAATGACCTTGAAGTGAGTTAGATGAAGAACAGAGAAATAAATGTACATGAAATACAACTCCAGACATGGATTTTTCCCATTTAACACGCGATGCAGAGCAGCTAACATTTGGATGAGTGTTCATTTCTGTTCACCCTAGAGATGGGCTGGTAAATATCCTGGCCCAAGACTCAGAAGATTCTGAATCCAGCAGCTCTAAAGAAATTGCTCAACAATGGGATGTCAGCCTCAAGAGACATGAAGTTAGAGATCACCTGAGGTTCACTGTCACCATCAGATCAACTGAAGCTGTCAGACAATGAGGTAAGAATTCCAAGACTTGGTGATTGAAAAGCAAAGCAGAGCAAGGGCATTCAGTGAAGATCCTTGCCAAGGAAGGGAGAGACAACCTTAATTTATTTTTATTTATTTATTTGACTTGTATGCTGCCCCCTCTCCAAAAAGGACTCGGGCAGCTCACAATTAAAACCAACACAATAAATTAATTATCTAAAATAGAATTAAACTAACCAAGCCAAATTAAACTAAAACCCATTTATAATTAAATATAAAAATGAACCCCCGAGGAGTCAGCCCAATGCAGCCTGTTCAAACAACCAGGTTTTCAAGTTGTGGTGGAAAGTGCGGAGGTCAGGGGCCAGGTGGAGCCCCACAGGTAGTTGGTTCCACAGAGCGGAGCCGCCACAGAGTAGCCTCCCCCGCGTTACCGCCAACGACACTGGGTCGCAGATGGCATGCTGAGGAGCCCCTGCCTGTGGGCTCATACAGGCAGTTGGTATTCGATGGCGGCAGTAGGCGTTCCGTAGATAGCCCAGACCCATGTCTCGTGGGACTTTGAATGTCAGTACCAAAACCTTGAAAATTTGAATTAAATATAGCTGCTGTAACCTGGTTTAAGAGGCAGCCTTGACACATTTCTTTCCATTGTAAACAACTATCTTATTACCTGCTTCATCATATAATTCCTGTGTAATCTGCATGTATAAACAAATTCTGAAACTCTGACCTTTGGATTTGGTTGACAAACCTAGTATGGCTCTCTCAACCTTGAGCTGGGTTTTTACTTCTCTTCTCTGCATTCCTATTTAAAGCAAAACTACCAAGGCAAATTTTAACCCCAAGAGACTCTGTTTTATTTACAGATGTTTCCTTTTCTGTCATTTATCTACTCCACCTTGGGTAAATTACTATTTTATTGTCGTGATACTTCTAATTATGTAGGAGAAGAGTGGTGTGTGTATGGAGGGGGAAGAGTCTAGAAAGGACTCAGCCTAGAATTGTTACAAGTTCACCAAGTTCAGTCCCCTTGATTTTCATTAACTCTTATCTAGCACCAATTTAGTGCTATCTGTTAGTTGATCAGATTCTTGTGTATAGATTGAGTAATAAATAAATCAGAACTGGAGTTGGCATGTGAACCTGATTCTTCATGCCTAATAAATCCCATCGTTTCAATCTTAATCCATAATTAATTCTCCACCAATATACAGCCATTTTGACACCACTTTGAAGTAAGAACCATCTAGAATGCAGGACAAATCTGGATGGTTCTAGGTTACATTTTGATGTAAAATATTTTATGGATTAAATAATGAGCTGAAGAGATTTTTGCAGTACCAAGAGCAGGAGTGTCAAACTTGTGGCCTGCAGGCCAGATGCATCATGCACTGGCTATGCCCACCCCTGGTTTAGCGAAGGGAAAAAGTAAAGTTATTCACTACAAAGCACCTTTTTTCAAATTGTTCATAGGTTTGCTAAAATTATATTAAACAAATAAAACTAATAAAGAAACTTAGTTCTTTCTCTCTCTCTCTCTCTCTCTCTCTCTCTCTCTCTCTCCCTCCTCTCCCTCCCTCCCTCGTCCCTCTCTCTGTATGTGTACTATATATTATATAGAAAAGTGTGGGAAAAATCCCTCCAAAAAAGATAAATGAAAAAGAAACTTCCCCCTCCATCTCCAGGAAGCATATTCAAAATTAACAACTTGTCATTGTCTCTTAAATTACAATCAGATACATCTTTGTTCCATACCTCATTCCATTTTCTGTAAACACATCTAAATCTTCAGCTCTCTTTATTAATCAACAAACGTCCAGTAAAAATTAACATAAATACATAACTACCTAAGCACATAATCCCTCTTTCCATTCAATCTAAATCCCCCTTTCCTAAAAATTAAACATTGCAATAATAATGAAAGCTATTAAACATTACTAGAAATAATAACCCCTTATTTAGATATTCAAAAGTAGAGATGTAAATATTAGAAACTAATCCATTACACCATTAAACATTTTCAAAAGATAACCATTAACTATTACCAAAGATAGTAACTCAGCATTTGAGCCTTTGCCCAGGTTCAGCTGGTTTGCCAGCTCTGCCCTTATCTGGATCGGGATACCCTTCGCACGGTCACTCACGCACTTGTTACGTCCCGACTTGACTACTGCAATCTCTCTATGTAGGACTGCCCTTGCATCCCATCCGAGGCTCCAGCTGGTGCAGAATGCGGCCGTGCGGGTTGTGATGGGAGTTTCCGATACTCCCATGTTACGCCCTCTTGCGCGAGTTGCATTGGTTGCCGGTTGCCCTCGGGTGCGATTCAAGGTTCTGATGTTAACATTCAAAGTCCTTCATGGCATGGGTCCGGGGTACTTGCGGTGCGCTCCTGCCGATATCAAATACCGGTTGCCCTGTGCAAGCACACAGGTTGGGACTCCTCGGTTTGCCGTCCCACACAATGTCGGCTGGCGGTGACCCGGGGAAGGGCCTATTCTGTATTGGCCTTATGGAATCAGCTACCCATTGAGCTCCGGCTGGCTCCCGATCTCTCCTCTTTCCGGCACGATCTAAAAATCTGGTTGTTTTACAGGCTGGGCTGGACTGATCTCCTGGGGAGAGGCTGGGTTTTAAATTTGATTTTAATTTGGTTTTATAGTTGTATTTTGGCTTGTCTAGTTTAATTTCTTTTTAAATAATTTATTGTTCTGTGTTTTTATCTGTGAGCCGCCCCAAACCCTTTTTGGAGAGTGGCGGCATACAAGTCTAAATAAATAAATAAATAAATAAATAAATAAATAAATAAATAAATAAATTTAACCATAATTGAATAGGCTAGTTTTCAACTTTTTTTTCTTCTTCCTCCCAGCTATCCTTAAGTTCCATAGATAAAGTTCTAACTCATATTTTTTCCCCAATATATCTTTGTCTCCTCTGTTGAAGTTCTTATCATCTTTATCCAAGTCCTCTTGTAATTCCATGAAATAGTTCTAGTAAGTCTCTTACTTAATTTCGAAATGGTAGTCCACATCCCTCTTTGGATACATAATTTGTATATCCTTTTTTATATTTAAATGATCATCCATTTCCAATTTTAATAGCCAGTATTTCCATCTATTTTTATAAACTGTAATTTTTAAGCCCACCTTAAAATACATTTTGGTTATCTTCAAAGGAGTTAGGGTTAGGGTTAGGTTAGTTTGTTCATCTTCTGTAGCAACTGTTTTTTTCAGGAAAGAAGTAAAGAGCTCAAGCATTTCACCAGCTCACAGATCAAATCTTTTCTTTAAATATGGCCATTGCATGCTTTAAGAATTGATCTTCAAAATGTTATTTTGTATTCAAAATGTAAACATAATAGATTTTTCCCACACCAAAGGATTTTTCTAATTAATTTCAAGTCTTTCTTTAAATTAGTTTACAAAATCATAGCATTTAAATTCTTTAGAAATAACTCTAAAACCACTCCTTTACTGTATATTGCAAACAATTACAAAGAGAAAATAAAATAAAGGTCTTTCAGAGCTGAAAAGATATAATGTCCTTTCTTTTTAACATATTGACTGAAAACTCATCCTTGTAGGCTTGCAGTTTCGAAGGTTTTTCAATCTTAAAGAAGCAATACAAAATTAAACTCCAAAACATGAAGGTTGGTCAAACCTGGAATCCATGAAAGGCTGCATTTATGGCTCAGAGCACAATGGAACTTGTAACTCTCAACTGCTTGCAAGCAGCTGCAAAACATCAAATTCTGCAGTCTATTTACAAAATCAACCTTAGACTACATATGGGCAATCTCCTGAGCTCTCTTTATTCTGGAGAGAGTTTTAGCAGTCTGGATCTTGCAACCAGCTGTCTTTTCGGCTGTGATGCTCTCACAATTTGCACAGTGGAGAAAAACATAGGCATTGGCTTGCCTTGTATCACCAGAAGTGTGTTTTTTAATTGTTAAAGAAGCTGCATTGTTTGCAAGCTTGAAAAACACTATTGGCTATCTCATTAACATACACATTCAGGTAGACCTTGCTTAATGACTGCCTTGTTTAGCAACTATTTAAGCAACCAGTTACAACTGTCCTGAAAAAATAACTTTATGACCAACCCTCACATTTGTGACTATCACCACAGTCACACAGTAATGTGATTGAATTTTTTTTAAATTTTTTATTTTTAATTACATTTATATGCCGCCCTTCTCCGGAGACTCAGGGCAGCTTACAATTTTTGGGATACAACCCAGTGTGCTCAGCAATAGCCTTCATTCCATTGTATATGCCTGCTTATTACTAAGCCGCATTTTTACAAAGTCAGCTAATTGCCCCCAACAATCTTGGGTCCTCAATTTACCTACCCCGAGAGGATGGAAGGCTGAGTCAACCTTGAGCCTGGTGGGATTCGAGCCTACAGCAGTTGTAGGCAGCTGGAACTTAAGTGCAGGCAATTAACAGCCTGAGCCACCAATCCAATCAGTATGTTTTGCATCCAGAGGGTATTTATGACCATTGCAGTGTCCTGCAGAAGCATGAATGCCATTTGCATAGCTTCTGGCAAGCAGTCAATGGATAAGCAGTCTGTAAAATTGCCAAGTCACTGTCATGTGATGTCTTACTTAATCATCTGTGGGAGATTTAATGCTTAACAATTACATTATTTAGCAATTTATTTATTTATTTATTAATTCGACTTATATGCCACCCCCCTCTCCAAAAGGACTCGGGGCACTTACAAATAAAACACACAACAATAAATTAGTTAAAACCAGATTAAACAATCAGCCGAATTAACACTAAAATTGCAGAGATAAAACTCTAAAAAGACCACCCCACCCCAGGGTCACAGCCCGGATTGGTTAAACAACCAGGTCTTCAGGTCGCGACGGAAAGTGCGGAGGTCAGGGGCAGGCAAGCTCCAGGGAAGTTGATTCCACAGGTCAGGGGCCGCAACAGAGTAGGCCCGTCGTCGGGGCCCGCCAGCCGCACTGTCCGGCTGATGGGACCCCAAGGAGCCCCTGTCTGTGGGATCGTACAGGGCGTGGTGTTCGATGTCGGCAGCAGTCGCTCCCTTAAATAATAGGGACCCATGTCGTGAAGGACTTTGTATGTTAAGGATAGAACCTTGAACCTCACCGGAGCGCAACCGGCAACCAATGCAAGCCACGCAGGAGGGGGCAACATGGGAGAACCGGGGAACTCCCATCACCACCCGCGCCGCTGCATTCTGCACCTTGCAATCTCCGGATGGTGTGCAAGGGCAGTCCTAAATAGAGAGCGTGCAGTAGTCGAGTCGCGAGGTAACAAGGGCATGAGTGACCGTACGCAGGGCATCGCGGTCCAGAAACGGGCGAAGCTGGCGAACCAGCCGGATCTGGGCAAAGCCCCTGGTGACGGCTCCCACCTGCTCCTCCAACCGAGCCGTGCATCCAGGAGGACCCCAGATTCCTAGCCCTATCCACAGGGGCAGCACCACTCCCCCTATGGTCAACGATGGACATTCCAAACTAGACCGCGATGCCGGTATGTACAGCCACTCAGTCTTGGCCGGGTTGAGTCGAAGCATATTTCCGTCCATCCAGATCCGTACCGCATCCAGACAGCGAGTCATCACGGAGAGGGCATCACTGATCTGGCCAGGGGTGGAGATATATAACTGTGTATCATCAGCATATTGATGATACCTCACCCCAAAACCACGAATGATCTCACCCAGCGGTTTCATGTAGATATTAAATAAAAGGGGAGAGAGACCGACCCCTGAGGACCCCACAAGTGAGTGCCCTCGGGGCCGATCTCTGCCCCCCTGCTAACACCGATTGCGACCGCCCCGGAGGTAGGAGGAGAGCCACCGAAAACAGTGCCCCCCACCCCCAACCCCGCGAGGCGTCGCAAAGGATACCATGGTCGATGGTATCGAAAGCCGCTGAGAGGTCTAACAGGACCAGGACAGAGGAAGAACCCCTGTCCGCTCCCTCCAGAGATCATCCATCAGTGCGACCAATGCCGTCTCCGTGCTGAAACCAGACCGGAAGCCTGATTGGCACGGATCTAGGTAGTCCGTTTCATCCAGGAAAAGCGGAAATTGTCTGGCCACCACACTCTCAACAACCTTCGCTAAAAGCGAAGGTTGGAGACTGGACAAAGTTATCTAACACAGTCGATCCGGGCAGGCTTCTTCAGGAGGGGCCTCACCACCGCCTCTTTCAGGGGCGGAGGAAAACACCCTCCCCTAGCGAAGCGTTGACCACTGCCCGGATCCAACCGCAGGTGACCTCCCTGGCGGCATAAGACAGCCAGGAAGGGCACGGGTCCAACAAACATGTGGTGGAAA
>CM019148.1:260751407-260779160 GCA_009733165.1 Naja naja | reverse complement strand
AAATGTGGGAGGTGGTAGAAGGATTGTGGAGGAAAAGCCAGGAACCCTGTTCAAGAGAGCCAGAAATGTCGATGACATGCAGTTCTGTGTGCTTTGTTATAAAAAGAGAGAGAGAAAGAGAGAATGAGAATACATGCTTCCATACTATATTGAACATCTGTCTTCAATAGAAATATAGAACTGAAAGGCTCATTAAAGCCATCAATTCCAGCCCCTCATTCAATAAAAGAATCAAAATTAAAACATCCTACATAAATGGCTATCAAGTGCCAGTCAAATATGTTCAAAAGAAAGTTAGCAGAACTCCCTTTAGGTACTTAGTTCTTGTAGAGAATAAAGAAAATGACCATACCAGAGACATATAGAAGCAGATCTCTAGGCAAAGGTGCAGCACAATTACACTTGCAAGATTCTGTTATTAGAGCCAATCTCAATAATGTAGTTTAGCTTTCCTCTGAAATTGAATTCGTGGTCTCATCTAACTAGAACAGCAAACAGTCTCACTGATCTAAAGCTTTATTCTAACATTTATTCTTTAATGGTGGAAATAACTTTGGAAGAAAGCAAAGAGATGAAGCTAAAGGAATTGCACTTCCAGACTTGCAATATTCTGTTGACATAACTTTACACATAGAATTACCATGCTTTCTGATACCAAGCTTGCATAAGTACATTTCTCCTCCACAAGTCTCCTTTATAGCCATGAACTGGGGAGAATTTCTGTGATCTAAGTTGCCTTTTATATAACCATTCTCTTGACTGAGTCTCTCTTTCCTCTGTCCCTAGATCATTCCCACATATCTACTACATAGAGGTAGTCCTTGATCTATGACTGTAACTGAGACTGGAATGATCATCATGTCATGTCAGTTATTGCGTATGATCGTCCCAATTTTACAACCTTTTTGTAGTGGCCATCAAGTGAATCCATCGTATGGATGCTGGTTTCTGGCAAAAAATATAAATCACGATCATGTGACCATAGGATGCTGTAAATGACCATAAATGCAGGCTGGTTCCTGAATGCCCAAAATGTGATCACATCACCATGATGGAGGGAAAGGAGAGTCATCAGAACTTTGAAACTGGGTCGTGAGTATCCCAAGGGAGATTGGTTGTAACCTCAAATGGTTGCTAAGTGACTGGCCTATAAATTGAGGACTACCTGTAATCAGTATCTACCTTCCTATAATGTTATTCTTTATCCCACTTCCTGCAATATGAAACAACAGAGAACAGGTTTTGACTTTCCTCTATGAATGTATATGAAGAAGGTTTTTATACCCCCCTCTTTTGTCTTCTAGGGCAATACATAGCCATCTTTTTCAACATATTTTCAAAGAACCTAGTTCTTTATGTAGTTCCCAGAACAGGTTAGAAACTTTGAAGTAGAGTTTAATCTAATGTTTCCCAAACCTGCGAAAATTACACATAATTGGATAAAAGTGGTGTTTTGAACCTGTTACCAAATGGCAACAGGACATTTAAATAAGGACTTTCTGATAAATGGTAAAAATGACTCTGAGAACTGGTTTTTGGAGGAATGAAGAAAAATATTTGTGGAACACTGGCTTAACCAAATAACAAGATAGTACAATTGTTTTGCATGGAAATTCCATTGTGCAGGATTTTTTTTGCATTCATCATTCCTTCTCCAAATATCTTGTCTATTCTTACAAGAACACCAGAAGGCATGGAGAACAGTGCAAGCAGCCACAGAAAGAAAACTTGGCACAACCATTTGCGGCTGGTGCACAGCTACTTGCATACAATAGGATCAGGCTGAGTATATCTCGTCAGGAATGGAAGAAAAATGGTGAATGTCATCTGAGCCTGGCAGACCCTGTGGGGCACAGGGTTGGTAGGAGCAATTGGGGCTTTGTGCTATGGAGCTAGGGTGCCTGGCTGCAATGGGTCTTAGGTGGCATTTTTAGTGGCAGAGACCGCATTAGGGCTGAATTAAAGGTCTGGGGGTGTTGGTAGCTGGTTGACACTATTGAAGTTAGTTAGTAAAAAGAAAAGTATGTGAACTATAGTATTTTCTAACAATTCTAATGATTAATAATGCAAAGGAATGTAATTATATAATATATGATAAGTAAACAGCAAAAAGCGTTGCATGCTATTTTCCCTATTAAACTCAGAATCATATATAATGATTTTCATTATGCAAGTTACATAAAATCCAGTAAACAGGATATTATTCCATAAATCATAATTATATTGAAAATAATCTAGGCTTCATAAGCAACTCTGACTAAGATACTTGTATTTATTCATTCACTTGCTTTCATAAATGCGTATGATTGTATGAATGTAACTCTGGGTGGATAGCAAAGATGCAAAATATAATTTAGACACAATACAAAAGATACATTTTAAGACCCACTAAAACATAAAGTGCCCGTCAAAGACATTACATATGCTTGTTTACTCCCTGAATTGTCATGTCTGGAGAAGCAGATAGGTCTTTCAAGGGTTTCTGAAAAACTTGTTAAGACTCACATTTTAAGATAGGTGGCCATACAATTTGAATTAATAAGTAAATAAAAGAAATAACCAACTAACCTGGATAATATGGTTTTACAGAGGGCAAGCATAGTTGATCTCATACATTTTACTAAGCTGTTGACCAAGACATAACTGTATGATTCAAACATAAAATTAAACCCAGAAACTATTAACCACTTAACATAATTGCTGGGTTCTCGTATTATGGTTTGGAAACCTCAAACAAGCTATTTGATGGCTTGAAATGAATCTACCTATTGTTTCTGTGGCAATCCTGATCTTACCTTTGTTGATTATTTTGTGCTCTGATACACTGTAATCCATGTTGAAGCAAATACCAATCCACTATATCAGTAATCTTAATATAAATCTCCACTTGACATTGTCATTTTACAGAATAGCTTTTAGCACACAGTGTAAGCCTCAGAATCTGGTGTTCTACAAAAAAATCAGTTATTACAAACCTCACAATTCCTGGGTAATATTGGGAATCTAAGATCTTTGACCAATATATCCAGAGGACACTGAGTTTGCAATCACACAGAAATCTTGTCATGAAAGGAAGTATTTTTTGAATTTACCAATTGGTTTAGACTTATTATGATGTTACCAGTGGTGGAATCTAAATATTTTTGCCACTGGTTTGGTGGGCATGGCTTGGTGGGTGCGCTTTGCATGCATGCACACACTTTGTGTCCATGTGCGTGCCACATGCGCACTTTGCGCAGGTGCAGAGGCGTTTGCATAGGCGCAGAGGGGTTTGCGCAGGCGCAGAGGCATTTGCGCAGGCACAGAGGCATTTGAACAGGTGCAGAGGCATTCTAACTTGCCTCCTGCAAGCCTGCACGATCCAGGTCACTTCAGCAACTGCTGCACGGCACTATTCTGTGCCGCACAAAGCAGCTGTGCTTCAAATTCAGCAGATAAAAGTGAGTATGAGAACCCGGGTGGGCCCAACAGCAGAGCGGTGGAGAGAACTGATTTGGTCTCCGCTGCTCATCACTGCTACCAGCTCGCCAGAACTGGGGCGAACCGGTCGAATACCACCACTGGATGTTACATATCACAGAGAAAAAGATGTTACATGGGATGTGTACTCTAATAACTAGAATACTTTCTAGTGGTTTGTTATTTGTCCTGACTAATGCTTATGCATCAGAAGATGTTTACATGATAGGACAGTAAAGCAATCAGTACTCAAAAGGTGGTAATTGATTTGGAGAACACAACATCATTTATGTAATACCTGACAAAGCATCTTTAAATCAATTTGTCTGCTCCTGGGATCACATAGCAGCAGCTCCAAAGTCTACAAAAAGATATAGCTTTTTGTAAAGAGTTGCCAACAAATCCTATGCAAGAGTCCTCAGGTACTCCATGTCATTCTTTCTTATTTGAATATAGATGGCAGTATGGCTCTAATACACTCATGAAACTTTTTAAAGATTTTTATGAGATACAATAATGATAGAGTTGCAGTGTACAAAAATTGTTATAATATATACATGGATTAAAAGTAACCAAGAAAAAGATTTTAAAAATTTTCTAATGAAATCATAAAAAGTTGAAGTGAAAAAACTTAATGGAATAGATTACATCTACAAGATTCCTTTCAACATATCACGGTGTAATGAGGATGAAATGAGGAGGGAAAATGATTGGATTGAAAAGGAGACAGGATGTGAACAAGACAATGAAAAGCAATGTATATTTCATAAATAAAATATGTACTGTTCATAAATAAAATATGGCACACTTATTCGTTGAAAAGAAGCACTCAAACCAAAGGAGAAAAAGCCACTGGAAATACTCTTCCAGTGTTTGTAAGATATAATAATCAGGCATAGAATAATTTTAAACAACAAGAATTTCAATTGTTTTGATTCCATTTTGTTGCTTAGAACAAGACTTCAAAGTTAAATCAAAATAAAGAAAGGATTGTATTTGTAAGTTAACTAAATCACATTTGTCCCATAACTAGCTAATAAAGATATTATTATGAAAATGTTTCAAAATGATAAAGACATTGCTATGATTTTAAGAACTAAAAATCCAGCTCAAAAGTTTCACTACTACATAGTGATTCTAAACCAAGGAATTGTTTGCAGAACTGTAGGTTCTTTAACTCTGTTACTATGGAAGCTGCTTCTGAAATTTATCTAAGGTACTAGAAGCAACTCTGTGACATGTAGAGATGCTATTTTTTATTTTAAAACAATGAAAATATGTTCATAGGATTAGCCCATGTGATAATTTAAATTCAGCCATTTTACAGATTCTCATTAAATTTTACATACCCCAACATATTTTTAAATTATACAAATTGTTCATAAATGAAGAACAGCAACTATTTTTATAAACTATGTGCTACTATAATTGTCCATATTTTGAGTAAATAATGATGAAGAGATGGTGAATAGACTAGCTCTTCAAATCTGTCCAGACAAAGAGAAGACAGAGATCACCCACAAATCTTCCAGGCACTTTCTGCTCCCAAAGAGATCACAAGACACTGATCTCTGGTGTCTTCCTTCCTTCCTTCCTTATCTTTAATAAAATTATTTTTTAAATGCCCAATACAAATATGAAGAGCAGAAGCCTGCTGTAATGTGACTAAACTATGAGAAATGGGATCTGAGAAGACTGCATCACTGAACTTGGTTGTTTTCTTGCAGATGCTTCTGCAAACTATCTAGCACTAATGATGTTACATAGTTTAGTAAGGAAACATCTGTAAGAAAACAACCAAGTTCAGAGAGCACCTAGAACCTCGCAGTTGAACCATGAGTTACAAATATTCTCTTCTATCGAGACTGGATCAATTAGAAGTAGCACTTAAAATCCAGAGCAGAATTTGTGTTGTCTGATCAACTGCAACTAAACATAAGGAAAGGAGATCATGTTCAGATACATATTGAAAAATGCAAATGCCTACTTCCATATGCAAGTACACCCTGGTTGACAGTAGCAGTAATAAACCAAAATGTAGGCATTGCTAATGTGCTACAATACAAACTACTAAAATATAGTGTCATTTTCCTTCTGGGATAATAGATATTCTTCAGTCCCTTGAAGCTTACTTTATCCTTAAAAACAGAACATAGCCATATTAACAATTCTACATGGATGGGGAAATATTAAATTGAAAATATGATGAACAAGACAGATCAATAAGATACTTATTTCCTTGTAATAAATTGAACATACAAATTATTACAGACATTATCAACTCTATTGGTTTGTTTATTGCTTTGTTTATTCATAATAGCCTCTATCACACAATATAGACTCCCTAGGCACGAACAAGGATTAAACCCAAAACTAAAACACAATATAAATAACAACCAAAACCAGCAAAATAAATGGGGCAAATGCAAAAAACATTCCAGTTCAAGTTATAGGTGAACAGATTAAGTAGCAGAGCTCACTTCACAGTCCAAAAGCTTACTTATAAGGTCAACTTTTTTCTATTGCTACAGAATCTTTGTATCATCGTAACCTTTAGCCACCCAGAATCTCTCAACAGTGAGATAGGCGGCATGCAACATTAATAAATAAATAAAAATAAAGCTTATAAACATTAGTTTGGAAACAATTAGTTTGGCTTCAGCATAGCAGTATGCGCAAAACAAGAGCTGCTAATCAGACCAAAGGCCTACCTAGAAGATTAGTTATTTTCCAAATTGGCCAACTTGATGTCTAGCACAAGGGTCTCCTCCCATTCTTATTCTGCAGCAGAACAATACTAATTTCTAATACTAACATAGCCATCGCACTGAACAGTTATTGAAAGCTTAGTTCTCAATTTGTTCCCTTCTAGTTTATAGCATTCATGTTCACAGACATCGTTATTTCTTGTAGAAGTGAATTCTATAACTTTAACTGTGGAATCTGCCAGTTTGGTGGCGGGGGTGGGGGGAACCTTGGTAGTTCCTGGATTAGTGTTTTCTGCTTGATTGTTTGCCTAGTGTTAATCTATGCTTATTTGAGCATTGGCTGCTGGAGAGTATGTTTGTTCTGAGTTTTTGTTGTTTCCTTAACATTTTTATTGTCTATTGTCTCTGAGGGTGATAGGCAGTTTAAAAATTGGATAAATAAATTTACTATTTATAATAGCAATAGCAACAGCACTTAGACTTATTTACCACTTCATAGTGCTTTACAGCACTCTCTAAATAGTTTACAAACAGAGTCAGCATATTTCCCTCAACAATCTGGGTCCTCGTTTTACCAAGCTTGGAAGGATGAAAGGCTGAATCAACTTTGAGCCAGACAGGACTAAATTCTGGCAGTGAGCAAAGTTAAACTGCAATAACTGCATTCTAACCACTGTGCCACCATGGCTCAAAGGAGCAAGCCCCATAGTTGGGTAATGAAACAAATAATCACATTCAGAGGGTTCCAAGGACTCCATGTATACTTAGTTGAAAAAAATTAAAGTACCTTTGACAAATCTCGGAAATTACTTGGAAGTGTAAGGTCCAACTCTTCTGATTCATAGTTAGTGATCACCCAAGGAAATACTGGATACTGGTTTAAATCATTGTATGTACGCCCTGTTGAGAAAGAGCAATGGTGCTTTTTTTTAGAAGACACAAAATTAAAGAAACCTTTACTAAATCTCATAGGAATAAATACAACTTTATGAAATAAAATGTAGACAAGAAATCTCATTCTCTGTCTTTTAAAAATTCTATATACAGAATATTTTCAAGACTCAAATAATGAATTCTCATGAAAAACAATTTAAACTGAGGAATGAATGTGGAAGGCTGTTTACTGCATAATATGTAGTGAACGTAACCTTTTCTATGTTGCTTAGTAAGTTAACAAATGATACAGGAAGTCATCATGTTAAAAATATTGTTAACTAATTAAAAGTTGCAAACTAAATGAATATTATACTGAAAATAATACTGAATTAACAATAATCAGTGCAGATTTCTTGGTATATCAAGAAAGAAATATGGCATGCACTATAACTAAAAATAAAGAGAGTAATATTTCCTCCAAGGCTATGCCCTTCATCTTCCCTGCTGATATTTTCACCAAGTAAGAACAATATTGTTTAATCATGCATATGGCAAATGTTTTTGAAGTTTTTCATTGACTTATAGTTGATGGGCTGCCATGTAATCATTTATATTTAATATTGAGTTTGGATTCAAGTGATTGATTTCTGTATTTTTATATTATTGCAAACCACCTGTAGTTTTATGAGCTGGGAAGCAGATTAATGTTGAAAAATAAGTGATTAAATAATGTACAGAGATTCTTTATAAATGTTAAGAAGCACCAGTAACAAGCAAGAGCAGTAGCATTTATCTAAAAAGAGAGACTCAAATTCTTCTAATTAATTTTCAGAAAATATGCCAAATTTGTTCAAATTATCTTTAAGGGATTTTCATTATTACCTGCAATGGTATTAAGAAACATAAGATATTCAAAGTTTGAAATCTCTCTGTGTTGCCATCGCTGAGTCATATTTGAAGCTTTAAAGATTTGACGTGGAGTGGCCATAGAAATACGTCTGAAATACAAAAATTTTATGACATGTCACCTTAAATCCCTAAGCAATCTGAAACCAAAATATACCACTGAGATAATTGGGAAAGTTGTGTTGTGCACACTTAGAATGACAAGAATATCAACTTGCAGTGATTTGCAAGCCTTCTCTAGATTTGTGAGCAGGCCTTCTCTAGATTTGTGAGCAGGCCTTCTCTAGATTTGTGCCTCTACTCCAAAAGAATCTGAGGAAAAGTTTCAAAAAGCTTTTATTATCTCAGCTTCTGAAAAGCCAACAAATTTTTGTTTACTCGTGTGTGTGTGTGTGTGTGTGTGTGTGTGTATAAACACATCTCTATATTGTTTTTATTCATTCTCTTGCATTGTGTATTTTAGAAATAATTTGTTTTGAGATGCTTTAGTACAGCAAGTAGTCCAAAATATATTTAACTGATATTGATATATACTGTAATATATACCATAATATAATATCTATTTATGATATTTAAAGTGCTTAATTACTGCTCTTCACTGAGAGTTCCAAAAACACTCAACTGTTGGAATCCTAAAATGTCACTGCCAGATTAACTTTTGCTGTAGGGTTTTCTGCCTTATAAAAACTGGCCTCAGAATAAACATAGCGTAAACATAGAATGCAGAAAACATGTTTGCTAGATGAATATTTGCAGACTATAAACATGCACAGTCTGGTTCATTGTAATGATGAAATGATTCCAAAATACTGTATTCAACTAATTTGACCTTTTAAATTCATACATGATAGAATTATAAAAGTAGAAGGGAATATTTGTGAATGTGAATATTTGTGAATCCTGCCCTGTTCAAGTATCCAATTTAAAGCATCATAAAAGTGTCAATGCCTGGTCCTCTGATTCTCCTCCTATCAATTTAGAGAGAACACATGCACATATTATATTGAAATAATATGTATATGTTTGGGGTTTTCTTTCTTCTGGTGATCATATACACATATTACACAGGTAGTCTGGCAAGTGTGTTCTGGGATGAGTTCGATCCTGTTTCCGAGGATGAAGTGGACGGATTATGCGGCTCTGAGTTCCACCACATGTTTGTTGGACCCGTGCCCTTCCTGGCTGTCTTATGCCGCCAGGAGGTCACCAGGGTGGTGGACCGGCATGGGTCAGGTGCAACTCCAAGGGAGGGTGTTTTCCTCCGCCCTGAAAGAGGCGGTGGTGAGGCCCCTCCTGAAGAAGCCTGCCCTGGATCCGACTGTGTTAGATAACTTTCGTCCAGTCTCCAACCTTCGCTTTTTAGCGGTTGTTGAGAGTGTGGTAGACAATTTCCGCTTTTCCTGGATGAAACGGACTACCTAGATCCGTGCCAATCGGGCTTCCGGTCTGGTTTCAGCACGGAGACGGCATTGGTCGACTGATGGATGATTCTGAGAGGCCGGACAGGGTTCTTCTCTGTCCTGGTCCTGTTAGACCTCTCAGCTGCTTTCGATACCATCGACCATGGTATCCTTTATCCCATGGGGTTGGGGTGGGGGCACTGTTTTTCGGTGGCTCTCCTCCTACCTGGGCGGTCCAATCGGTGTTAGCAGGGGGGCAGAGATCGCCCCAGGGCACTCACTTGTGGGGTCCCTCAGGGGTCGGTCCTCTCTCCCTTTTATTTAATATCTACATGAAACCGCTGGGTGAGATCATTCGTGGTTTTGGGGTGAGGTATCATCAATATGCTGATGATACACAGTTATATATCTCCACCCCTGGCCAGATCAGTGATGCCCTCTCGTGATGACTCGCTGTCTGGATGCACGGATCTGGATGGACGGAAATATGCTTCACTCAACCCGCCAAGACTGAGTGGCTGTACATACCGCATGGTCTAGTTTGGAATGTCCATCGCTGACCATAGGGGAGTGGTGCTGCCCCCTGTGGATAGGGCTAGGAATCTGGGGGTCCTCCTGGATGCACGGCTCGTTGGAGGAGCAGGTGGGAGCCGCCACCAGGGGGCTTTTGCCCAGATCCGGCTGGTTCGCCAGCTTCGCCGCTTTGGACCGCGATGCCCTGCGTGACGGTCACTCATGCCCTTGTTACCTCGCACCACTGCAACGCTCTCTATTTAGGACTGCCCTTGCACACCATCCGGAGATTGCAACTGGTGCAGAATGCAGCGGCTGGTGGTGATGGGAGTTCCCGTTCTCCCATGTTGCCCCCTCCTGCGTGGCTTGCATTGGTTGCCGGTTCGCTCGGGTGAGGTTCAAGGTTCTATCCTTAACATACAAAGTCCTTCACGACATGGGTCCCTATTATTTAAGGGAGCGACTGCTGCCGACATCGAACACCAAGCCCTGTACGATCCCACAGACAGGCTCCTTGGGGTCCCGCCAGCCGGACAGTGCCGGCTGGCGGTCCCTCGACGACGGCTACTCTGTTGCGCCCCTGACCTGTGGAATCAACTTCCCTGAGCTTCGCCCTGGCTGACCTCCGCATTTCCGTCGCATGACCTGAAGACCTGGTTGTTTAACCAATCCGGGCTGTGACCCTGGGGTGGGGTGGTCTTTTAGAGTTTTATCTCTGCAATTTTAGTGTTAATTCGCTTGATTGTTTAATCTGGTTTTAACTAATTTATTGTTGTGTGTTTTTATTTTGTAAGCCGCCCGAGTCCTTTTGGAGAGGGGACATATATCAATTAATAAATATAAATAAATAAATTGCTAAATAATGTAATTGTTAAGCATTAAATCTCCCACAGATGATTAAGTAAGACATCACATGACAGTGACTTGGCAATTTTACAGACTGCTTATCCATTGACTGCTTGCCAGAAGCTATAAATGGCATTCATGCTTCTGCAGGACACTGCAATGGTCATAAATACCCTCTGGATGCAAAACATACTGATTGGACCTTGGTGGCTCAGGCTGTTAATTGCCTGCACTTAAGTTCCAGCTGCCTACAACTGCTGTAGGCTCGAATCCCACCAGGCTCAAGGTTGACTCAGCCTTCCATCCTCTCGGGTAGGTAAATTGAGGACCCAAGATTGTTGGGGGCAATTAGCTGACTTTGTAAAAATGCCGCTTAGTAATAAGCAGGCATATACAATGGAATGAAGGCTATTGCTGAGCACACTGGGTTGTATCCCAAAAATTGTAAGCTGCCCTGAGTCTCGAGAAGGCGGCATATAAATGTAATTAAAAATAAAAATTTAAAAAATTCAATCACATTACTGTGTGACTGTGGTGATAGTCACAAATGTGAGGGTTGGTCATAAAGTTTTTTTCAGGACAGTTGTAACTGGTTGCTTAAATAGTTGCTAAACAAGGCAGTCATTAGCAAGGTCTACCTGAATGTGTATGTTAATGAGATAGCCAATAGTGTTTTTCAAGCTTGCAAACAATGCAGCTTCTTTAACAAAAAAACACTTCTGGTGATACAAGGCAAGCCAATGCCTATGTTTTTCTCCACTGTGCAAATTGTGAGAGCATCACAGCCGAAAAGACAGCTGGTTGCAAGATCCAGACTGCTAAAACTCTCTCCAGAATAAAGAGAGCTCAGGAGATTGCCCATATGTAGTCTAAGGTTGATTTTGTAAATAGACTGCAGAATTTGATGTTTTTGCAGCTGCTTGCAAGCAGTTGAGAGTTACAAGTTCCATTGTGCTCTGAGCCATAAATGCAGCCTTTCATGGATTCCAGGTTTGACCAACCTTCATGTTTTTGGAGTTTAATTTTGTATTGCTTCTTTAAGATTGAAAAACCTTCGAAACTGCAAGCCTACAAGGATGAGTTTTCAGTCAATATGTTTAAAAGAAAGGACATTATATCTTTTCAGCTCTGAAAGACCTTTATTTTATTTTCTCTTTTGTAATTGTTTGCAATAAACAGTAAAGGAGTGGTTTTAGAGTTATTTCTAAAGAATTTAAATGCTATGATTTTGTAAACTAATTTTAAAGAAAGACTTGAAATTAATTAGAAAAATCCTTTGGTGTGGGAAAAATCTATTATGTTTACATTTTGAATACAAAATAACATTTTGAAGATCAATTCTTAAAGCATGCAATGGCCATATTTAAAGAAAAGATTTGATCTGTGAGCTGGTGAAATGCTTGAGCTCTTTACTTCTTTCCTGAAAAAACAGTTGCTACAGAAGATGAACAAACTAACCTAACCCTAACCCTAACTCCTTTGAAGATAACCAAAATGTATTTTAAGGTGGGCTTAAAAATTACAGTTTATAAAAATAGATGGAAATACTGGCTATTAAAATTGGAAATGGATGATCATTTAAAATAAAAAGGATATACAAATTATGTATCCAAAGAGGGATGTGGACTACCATTTCGAAATTAAGTAAGAGACTTACTAGAACTATTTCATGGAATTACAAGAGGACTTGGATAAAGATGATAAGAACTTCAACAGAGGAGACAAAGATATATTGGGGAAAAATATGAGTTAGAACTTTTTATGGAACTTAAGGATAGCTGGGAGGAAGAAGGAAAAAAAGTTGAAAACTAGCCTATTCAATTATGGTTAAATTTATTTATTTATTTATTTATTTATTTATTTATTTATTTATTTATTTAGACTTGTATGCCGCCACTCTCCAAAAAAGACTGGGGGCTCACAGATAAAAACACAGAACAATAAATTATTTAAAAAGAAATTAAACTAGACAAGCCAAAATACAACTATAAAACCAAATTAAAATCAAATTTAAAACCCAGCCTCTCCCCAGGAGATCAGTCCAGCCCAGCCTGTAAAAACAACCAGATTTTTAGATCGTGCCGGAAAGAGGAGAGATCGGGAGCCAGCCGGAGCTCAATGGGTAGCTGATTCCATAAGGCGGGGCCAATACAGAATAGGCCCTTCCCCGGGTCACCGCCAGCCGACATTGTCGTGCGGACGGCAACCCGAGGAGTCCCAACCTGTGTGCTTGCACAGGGCGACCGGTATTTGATATCGGCAGGAGACGCACCGCAAGTACCCGGACCCATGCCATGAAGGACTTTGAATGTTAACATCAGAACCTTGAATCGCACCCGGAGGGCAACCGGCAACCAATGCAACTCGTGCAAGAGGGGCGTAACATGGGAGTATTGGGAAACTCCCATCACAACCCGCACGGCCGCATTCTGCACCAGCTGGAGCCTCCGGATGGGATGCAAGGGCAGTCCTACATAGAGAGCATTGCAGTAGTCAAGTTGGGACGTAACAAGTGCGTGAGTGACCGTGCGAAGGGTATCCCGATCCAGATAAGGGCAGAGCTGGCAAACCAGCTGAACCTGGGCAAAGGCTCAAATGCTGAGTTACTATCTTTGGTAATAGTTAATGGTTATCTTTTGAAAATGTTTAATGGTGTAATGGATTAGTTTCTAATATTTACATCTCTACTTTTGAATATCTAAATAAGGGGTTATTATTTCTAGTAATGTTTAATAGCTTTCATTATTATTGCAATGTTTAATTTTTAGGAAAGGGGGATTTAGATTGAATGGAAAGAGGGATTATGTGCTTAGGTAGTTATGTATTTATGTTAATTTTTACTGGACGTTTGTTGATTAATAAAGAGAGCTGAAGATTTAGATGTGTTTACAGAAAATGGAATGAGGTATGGAACAAAGATGTATCTGATTGTGATTTAAGAGACAATGACAAGTTGTTAATTTTGAATATGCTTCCTGGAGATGGAGGGGGAAGTTTCTTTTTCATTTATCTTTTTGGGAGGGATTTTTCCCCACACTTTTTCTATATAATATATAGTACACATACAGAGAGAGGGGGAGAGAGAGAGAGAGAGAGAGAGAGAGAGAGAGAGAGAGAACTAAGTTTCTTTATTAGTTTTATTTGTTTAATATAATTTTTAGCAAACCTATGAACAATTTGAAAAAAAGGTGCTTTGTAGTGAATAACTTTACTTTTTCCCTTCGCTAAACCAGGGGTGGGCATAGCCAGTGCATGATGCATCTGGCCTGCAGGCCACAAGTTTGACACTCCTGCTCTTGGTACTGCAAAAATCTCTTCAGCTCGTTATTTAATCCATAAACTATTTTTACATCAAAATGTAACCTAGAAGCATCCAGATTTGTCCTGCATTCTAGATGGTTCTTACTTCAAAGTGGTGTCAAAATGGCTGTATCTTGGTGGAGAATTAATTATGGATTAAGATTGAAATGATGGGATTTATTAGGCATGAAGAATCAGGTTCACATGCCAACTCCAGTTCTGATTTATTTATTACTCAATCTATACACAAGAATATGATCAACTAACAGATAGCACTAAATTGGTGCTAGATAAGAGTTAATGAAAATCAAGGGGACTGAACTTGGTGAACTTGTAACAATTCTAGGCTGAGTCCTTTCTAAACTCTTCCCACTCCATACACACACCACTCTTCTCCTACATAATTAGAAGTATCACGACAATAAAATAGTAATTTACCCAAGGTGGAGTAGATAAATGACAGAAAAGGAAACATCTGTAAATCAAAACAGAGTCTCTTGGGGGTTAAAATTTGCCTTGGTAGTTTTGCTTTAAATAGGAATGCAGAGAAGAGAAGTAAAAATCCAGCTCAAAGTTGAGAGAGCCATACTAGGTTTGTCAACCAAATCCAAAGGTCAGAGTTTCAGAATTTTTATACATGCAGATTACACAGGAATTATATGATGAAGCAGGTAATAAGATAGTTGTTTACAATGGAAAGAAATGTGTCAAGGCTGCCTCTTAAACCAGGTTACAGGCAGCTATATTTAATTCAAATTTTCAAGGTTTTGGTACTGACATTCAAAGTCCTCGAGACATGGGTCTGGGCTATCTACGGAACGTCTACTGCCGCCATCGAATACCAACTGCCCTGTATGAGCCCACAGGCAGGGGCTCCTCAGCATGCCATCTGCGACCCAGTGTCGCTTTGGCGTGTAAGGGGAGGGCCTACTCTGTGGCGGCTCCCGCTCTGTGGAACCAACTACCTGTGGGGCTCCACCTGGCCCCTGACCTCCGCACTTTCCACCACAACTTGAAAACCTGGTTGTTTGAACAGGCTGCATTGGGCTGACTCCTCGGGGTTCATTTTTATATTTAATTATAAATGGGTTTTAGTTTAATTTGGCTTGGTTAGTTTAATTCTATTTTAGATAATTAATTTATTGTGTTGGTTTTAATTGTGAGCTGCCCGAGTCCTTTTTGGAGAGGGGCAGCATACAAGTCAAATAAATAAATAAAAATAAATTAAGGTTGTCTCTCCCTTCCTTGGCAAGGATCTTCTCTGAATGCCCTTGCTCTGCTTTGCTTTTCAATCACCAAGTCTTGGAATTCTTACCTCATTGTCTGACAGCTTCAGTTGATCTGATGGTGACAGTGAACCTCAGGTGATCTCTAACTTCATGTCTCTTGAGGCTGACATCCCATTGTTGGAGCAATTTCTTTAGAGCTGCTGGATTCAGAATCTTCTGAGTCTTGGGCCAGGATATTTACCAGCCCATCTCTAGGGTGAACAGAAATGAACACTCATCCAAATGTTAGCTGCTCTGCATCGCGTGTTAAATGGGAAAAATCCATGTCTGGAGTTGTATTTCACGTACATTTAATTCTCTGTTCTTCATCTATCTCACTTCAAGGTCATTTTTGTCTGCTGGCTCAGACATTATTAAAATGACTTGGATATAAATGAATTACATTGAACCAAAATTTTCCTGGTTCATCTCAAAAAGTGTCCTACTTCCTACCTCTCAGCAAGAATGGTTCTTTTCCTTTTTAATTAAAATTCCCTTCTCCCCCTCCTCTTTATAGATTTTGTTTCATTTCCATACCCCAGGACTGCAGTTCGGGGCTTGAAAGGGAATGAGAGTGTTATTTGTTGATTCTCAATGGATCCCAGCAATCTTGATGAACTGCTGTTTTCTGAAGGGCTTTTTGCCCCCACCCCACTGTGTTTTCCTAAAACTTTCAAGTCACTCCAAAGATCAGGAGGACTGCTAATGACATCTCCCATGAATTAAATAGAATGTTCAAGGGTTTAAGAGACATTTAGTGATGTGCTGTGAGAGCATAAAGCAAAACAAGAACCTATCTTTGCTATTTGTCTTTTCAATTCACTTAAGGAACTCAGTTTCCATCCATTGTTAGGATCACATTCTTTATTGTCCTGAAACAAAGCAGCATTGGGGACCTCGGGAAAGTCTTACGGTGGGGTCTCACACTTAAATTGGCATGAGGTCTTCATCGAACTAGCAAGTTGGCCCAAGAGCTGCAGCTCTAAGCCTTGTAATTTATGAGCACAAAAGTCTCTCATGAGTCAAGAGTATCGCAGTATGCCATTAAACATAACTTTATTGAATTAAAAAATGCTGCAAAACAGAACTGTGAAACAGCCATTTCACTTTGGCTGTTTAACAAGCAATATTTTTCATTAACCCATAACACCAATATTTGTTATAGTTGTGGTTGACTAACAACATAACACCCTTAAACCTAATCATCTGAAACTTAGCATGCATTATCTTTTCAGAAGAGGCAACCATGCCTGAATATTATGTCTAATTCTGCCAAGAAATTGGAGGAAAAAAAATTGGCAGAATTGGCAGTTCTCAAAGGGGAACCATTTTTACCTTCCATTTTGCATGTATTGCTTTCTCATAAGAGGCTATATAATTCCTGCAAAATTTGTTTCATTTGAGATTATTTTTAACAGAAAGCAGGCCCAACTTTGATTAAATAAACAATAACACTCCATCATAACCCTCCCTCCTCATAAATTCCATTTGGGGTTTTTCAGTTATATTTAATGGGGAAGCGTGGAGACTTGGGAGCTTTAAATCAACTGTAAGAGTTGAGCATAAGCCTCACCTATCTTTATGGGCAGAAAATGGGCCACTTCCTTTGGGAAGCACGGGGGTGGGAAATAACATGGTACCAGGAAGGGGGAGAGGCCAAGACTGTGCTGGGCATCTCCCTAGAAGCAGATCCTTGAATAGACAAGTCTATGGAGAATGAAATAATGTCTTCATTTCTGACCTCCGTTGCTGACAACAACCAGCAGAAGCCATACTAGGAGCATCCTCCTTTCCTGCTGCGTCTGCCATCCTTCACATCTACTCTCTAATAAACAATTTGGTTTCAGAAAAAAACTATCCTGTAATCTGCAACTCTTACACTGCAAAAACATATGGACTACACAACTCGATCAGGGCAAAACAATAGATGCAATCTACATAGATTTCTGTAAAGCCTTTGATTCAGTGGTGCACAACAAACTACTATTAAAACTAAAATCTTATGGTATCTCTGGACACCTGCATAACTGGATAGAAGCATTCCTGTCAAATAGACACCAAATGGTCAAAATTGGAAACATCCTATCAAATTCTGTACCTGTCAACAGTGGTGTCCCTCAAGGCAGTGTTCTAGGTCCAACTCTCTTCATACTTTACATACTCTGTGATCATATTAAGAGCAATTGTGTTCTCTTCGCTGATGATGTAAAGCTATTCAACACCACAGAAAATACTGCTACCCTTCAAAAAGACCTCGACTATGTATCAGAATGGTCAAACAAATGGCAACTTCAAATCTCAACAAATAAATGCTCTGTCTTACATATTGGCAAAAAAAATCAGAAAATAAAATAGAAGCTGAATAGTCAAGACCTTGTTGATGATCCAAACTCTGTCAAGGACCTGGGAGTACTCATCTCAAATGATCTAAGTGCTAGAGCCCACTGTAACTACATAGCCAAAAAGGCATTAAGAGTTGTTAACCTAATCCTACTTAGCTTTTTCTCTGGTAATATCACACTACTAACTAGAGCATACAAAACATTTGCTAGACCAATACTTGAATACAGCTCACCAGTCTGGAACCCACATTACGTATCTGATATTAACACAGTAGAGAAAGTCTACACTCCTCTACTCATTGCAGAATACCTTATGTCACCAGACTTGAGGTTCTAGACCTAGAAAAACATAGAACTACGTTGTCTTCAGTCCGATCTAAGTATAGCATATAAAATCATACATTGCAATGTCCTACCTGTCAATGAATACTTCAGCTTCAACCATAACAAAACAAGAGCACACAATAGATACAAACTCATGGTTAACTGCACCACACTTGATTGCAGGAAATATGACTTCAGCAACAGAGTGGTCAATGTCTGGAATACTCTATCTGACTCTGTGGTTTCTTCCCCAAACCCCCAAAACTTTAACCTTAGACTGTCTACTATTGACCTCACCCCTTTCCTAAGAGGTCTGTAGGGCGTGCATAAGCACCAACGTGCCTACCGTCCCTGTCCTATTGTTTCTTTTATTTTCTTATATGTATCCAGGTATTTATAACTATGTTTATACTTATACCTATTGTCTTGTAAGCAATTGACTAATCAAATAAATAAAAATAAATAAATAAATCTGGAGGAATGTTCTTCCCTGCCAAGTCCATTGGGATTTGCTGAGACAGACTTTGCTGCAGGTGCTGCTTGCTGTCTCTGCCCTGCTCTCCCTAAAGTAGCTGTCTTGCATCCCAAGTAACAGACACCGAGGCCCCAGGTGATACCAGCCTTTCTGTCCTATCTTCCTGTTGGGATAGGTGGCAGGAAAGCCACCATATGTCCTTTATTATAAAGAAGAGCCTTTTATTTCAGAAAACCCTAAGCCTTAGACAGGGGTGGGATGCTACCGGTTCTGCCCAGTTCTATAGAACCAGTAGCTCTGAAGAGCATCAGACACTGAACTGGTTCTGTGTTTGCTGCTGTTTGGCCCACCCGCCCACCTGGGTTCTTACCTGTCCTTTATTTCCTGCTTTTTCAACCTCAGCTGCTTTCTGCAGCAGAGCTGAGGTTGAAAAAACAGGGAAAAAGAGGCTTTTCAAATGCTGTGCACCTGCGCACTGTGCTTTTCAGCTGTCTGGGCAGCACAGCTTAAGGTTTTTTTACACTCGCGTGCAAAACGTAGTCACCGAACCAGTAGTAACACCGGCTGAATCCCACCAATTTATTTAATTCAGTTATTTGTTTTTTTTGGTTTTGCTTTTGAATTTTCCTTTGCAAAGTTATAAACATAAATTCTTTTCACCTTGTGAACCTCTTTCAGATTGGGCCCTTTTCCAGGTTTGTACTTTATTACCCCCCAAAATGATGGTCACTGTAATTATTGATGATGTTTTTTTAATTGTCTGTTTGGCACCCAAACAGATGGGTTGCCTTATGCATTTGATAAGCAAACGAACTGGTCCTCTCACAAACTAGTCCCCTCTATATTAATTTGGATCAATTCAGTTTTAAAGAAAGAATTCTTAACATTTTTACCAAGCAAAAACCAGCAAATGGGTTTGGTTTATGTCAGAGTGCCTCATGGGAGCCCACACTTTTACCATATGTTCTTCAGACTACCCCTGCTTGTGATTTTTCATAGGGGTTGGAGTTTTTGAAGGAATTAACTATGGTTTCTAAGCCAGTAACACTTTTGAATATGGTTAAAAGAACTTGATGAAATTAATAATTATTTACATGACCTCTAAGATAATGAACTGGAATACCCCACTGAAGGTCAAATACTTTATGTATTTTAGACACTTCAGAGAACATTCAAAGGATGTTCATTCACCTTGCTATTCAAGATACTGTTCACCTCAGGAATTAGAATATGACTCGTGTGGTTTGCTCTTCTTTGTTATTGCCATACTCTATGTTGACCACAGCAGGATTATTACTTTGATACTGGATTAAAATCACATATCTTCTTCTTGGCCATATGCCCACTATTTGGAATCTATAAAGATTTCAAGATTTCTGCATTTTTCTGGCATAGGAACTGGCTAAGAGATTTATTATGTAATCCTGGTTGAAGACAAAAGGTTATTTATACATGCTGTTGTCAATATGTGACCCTGACTTTTTTTTTACTTTACTGCTTTCAAACAACATGGTCAATTTTGTTGGAGCTCTATTAATAACATATTTTAGAGTCACTTCCCCCTGCCTAAATTATGGTAATTTAGGATCCTCCTCCTCTTCCTCCTGCTCCTCCTCCTCTGCATATCTCCCTCTTTATGTCTTCAGAACTTCTAGTCCTGAGCTCACAATACATTTTGTGCTTGACCCTGAACTTTGTACAAATGGAGGTGACTTGTTTCATTGTTTTATGTGTTTTGATGACCTAGGATCAGTAAATGTTCTTTTAAATTCTTCAAAACTATATAGATGTGAAACAGATCAGGCAATGAAACAGAGGGCAGAGATTCTGCTGTCATTAGCTGGAACCAATTAAGGGAGGATGCACTAGGGGTGAGAGAAAATCAGTTGAGCAGATATATTATCCAGAAACTGAAAAACACAGTGAGATTCAAGGTCTTAGTGTTAACATACAAAGTCCTTCATGACATGGGTCCCCAATATTTAAGGGAGCGGCTCCTGCCGACATCAAATGCCAACCGCCCTGTGCGAGCACATAGGCAAGGACTCCTTGGGGTCCCGCCAGCTGGCCAATGCCGCTGGCGGTCCCCGACGACAGCCTACTCTATAGCAGCCCCTGACCTCTGGAACCAACTTCCCTGGAGCTCCGTCTGGCCCCTGACCTCCGCACCTTCCGCCATGATTTGAAGACCTGGTTGTTTAACCAATCCGGGTTGTGATTTTCTGGGATGGGATGGTTTTATGGGATAGTTTTTATAGGATAATTTTATGGGTCGAATTTGTAGTTGTAATGGGGCTTATTTAGTTTAATCTGCTTTTAAATTATTTATTATTGTTGTTGTTTTATTTGTAAGCCGAGTCTTCGGAGATGGGGCGCATATAAGTCCCATTAATAAATAAATAAATTAATAAACATAAGGAAAAGCTTGGGAAAAATGTGATACTGTAGATGTAGATGATGAATATAATAATATAATAATGCTGTTCTTTGCTGTGGGAAATGCAATTTGTAAATGTAATGTTTCTGTACATTTTTCAAGCAGTTTGTCAAATGCCAAATGTTCAATATATAAGCCTAAAGTACCTCTTTGATGTTGAACTTTTTGGCTTTGGTTTTGCTTTCGGCTATAACTATGCATGTTGGTCAAGATGTTAAAAGTACATTAAATGGTTAATTTCACTGTTTACCATGGACTTTTCTTTTAAAATACTTCTTTTTCATCAAGAATCATCCACTTCTCTAATTTATCTTTTGATAGACAGCACTTATCCTAACGGTAATGAAAAATAAAGGAATAAGTGGCTTGTTTCAAGTTATCATTTTCTATTTGACAGAATATTTGAGGTGTTTTGAGCTGTGTTCCATTGCAATATAAGCCAAAAAAAAACCCATGGTGGGGATATTTCTTTTCCAAAATCCTAACAATTTTTTATTGTAATTATGCCATATACACCCCAAGCAAAAGTTGCTTTCTTGCATATAGGAAGAATAGGTGTGTGTGTGCAGAGGATGGGAGCTTGTAGGGTGTCTGTGATTTCGTACCCCTTGAATTAAATATGAAAAAAAAACACCTATATGTGTGCCAAGCCATTAGTAACGGAAAAATTTATTAACAAGAGTACAAGTGTTTGATTAACATAGACTCCTGTGTTAAGTTTGTGTGTGCACTACAGGCAAAATGTTAGTGTGTACAATTGAAATGCAACAGGCAGTATGATCTGAGCAGCAAAAGCTTCAGAAAATATGAAAAGTGAAATATTGGATGGAGGTACTGGATCTCGTAGAGAGGAGAATGCATTCATTTCTTGTTATTGCCAGGAAAAAGTGTGGACAGCCTAATGACCTTTCAATGATTTCGAGAATGAGGAAGTGAAGAAGGTAATGGGTAGACTGAATTTTGTGCCTGATTTAAAATTATCAGTCCAACAGTTGTGTGGAGTACCTCGAATGTACTTCAGCCTAACACATTTCCCTTATTTTAAAATTTATTACTCCTTTCTTTTAAAGTGTTTTCAATCTGAGTAGGGATGTACATTAAACATTAAAGCGTGAGATACACAATGAATCCTAATATGATTCCATTATTTTGTTGCTTTGCAAATGGAAGAAACTGCAGTGCAGGCTGGGAACTTCCTCTGAAATTCTTTCTGAAAGTCTAATGAGCACAGAATGACTTCACTTTGTCTCATCATGCTTCTTATATATATAAAAAGATGTAGCAAGGTGGCTATAAGCCATATGGAAGTGTCAGAATATTATTACCTTAAATAGTTTTTTCCCACATTGGGAAATGATATTTTGCTTCCACATCATTTGAGAGGAAGAAAGGCGGCAGTATATATATATATATATATATATATATATATATATATATATATATATATGTAGGTCTTGGTGTATTGGTCTTGTCCCGTGTAAGGTTGAGGAATACCTTGGCAGCGTTTGGCGAAATCTCATCCGTCATCTTCAGGCTGGTGTCTTCAGCTTCATTCTCCCAGGAGAAGCGAGGCTGAGGCACCAACTGCAACAGAGATGAATTCGTCAGCCTGGAGACAAACCAACCTAATTATACTACCATGAAAAATCTATGAAAACAAATATATATATATATATATATATATATATATATATATATATATATATATATAGGTCTTGGTGTATTCAGGTCTTGTCCCGTGTAAGGTGAGAAATACCTTGGCAACGTTTGACGAAATCTCATCCGTCATCTTCAGGCTGGTGTCTTCAGCCTGAATTCCCTCAGGAGAAGTGTGTGACTGTGGCTGTTTCCCCACACCCAAGCCTACAGTTGGCTGTGTTGTTACTTCTTGATTGGTTTGTGGAGTTGATGTATGCAGATGGATGGCTTTTTCCTGAGACCCTGGTGGCTGAGGTGCTGGCTGTGTGTCACTCAGCCTTTTGTGTTATGCTTTTGACCTGGGTAATGGGCTGTGTGATGAGACAAGACCGAAACACCAAGACCTACATACCTTTACCGGTAATCTACGAAAACACACACACACACACACATATATATATATATATATACTATATATATATATGTATATGTATTATACCATGTATGTTATGTTATGTATGTAGGTTTGAATGTTATTGGTTTATTTGAACTGTTCTTGTAAAATGTCAAATGGTATTGGTTTAAATAGTGGGAAGAAACCCTGCACTCCCATTGGCTGGCAACCACGGCTGCAGGCTATAAGAGCAGCCGTAGCCAAGCCAGGCGGGTCCATTCGAGCTGTAGTCACTTAATAAACTCTTTGCTGGAACTCCTCGCGTCTGACTCTTCATGCAAACTTAACACTGGCGACGAAGGTGGGATTTCCCTGAAGAGAGGACGAAGAACAAGCAACAGGCGAGATGGCTGCGCTGAACACCCCCAGCCCCGTTCGATCCGGCGGCGGAAGACTGGGAATCGTATGCGGATCGCTTCCAGATGTATCTGGAAGGAAACGACCTCGCCGACATCCCGAGAGGCGGAAGAGGCGGTCTTTCTCACGCACTGCGGTCCGGCAGTCTTCAAAATGGCGGCGTTAGCGGGAGCTGCAGAGCTGAAGGTAATGGAATGGCCCGATTTAGAGAAACTTTTAAGAGCCCATTCCGTCCCACAAGTATCGTGCCTCATTAAGAGACACGAATTTTACCGTCGGGATCAAGGGGATAGCGAGAATGTTAATGACTTCGTGGCAAGTTTAAGGGACATTGGGGGTGCTTGTGACTTTACCAACTTAGAAGAGGCCATGCGTGATCGGTTTGTTTTAGGCCTCAAAGATAAGGTCTTACAAAGCAAACTATTAATGAAACCTAAGATCACGTTTAAAGAGGCCATTGAAGAAGCTGTTTCAGCGGAAGCCACCAAGTCCTCAGCAGCGGCCATGAAAAAGATTAACAAGGCCTCAAGCCAGGCCTCAAGCCATTCTGATGGGGAAAAATCCACAACAGCCCATTGCGAACAAATAGACTCTGATTCAGATGGCAGTGAGGCAGAGGAGGGATTTTTAGACTCAGAATGGAGAAGAAGAGAAAAGACTCTGGGAAAAACAGGCAAGGATTCTATTGCAGAGGCTGTGGGGGGCACCCCGCACTGAATGCAAGTTCTTTGACTCCATCTGCCTACGTTGTGAGAAGCGGGGTCACATAGCCAGAGTCTGCAAATCATCCAGAACTCCACCTAGTAGGAAAAAATTTCCTGATAAAGACTTTAAGCCCAACAATTTCCTTGAAAAGATGGGGCGAAATTTAGAAGCAAATGGCAAGAATGAAACTCACCAAACAATCACTATTGGTCATTCTTCACCCTTAAAAAGCAGAAAAGTACGTGAAGGTGTTTATTGAAGGAAGGCCTTGCCAAATGGAAGTGGACTCAGGCTCTTATTTATCTATGGTGTCATGGGACACTATCCACAGACTCTTTCCCAAAATTCAGAAGAAGCATTTCCAGAAGCAAGCACTGACTCTTAAAGACTACCAAGGGAACAAGATTCCAGTAGTTGGAGCAAGAGATTTCAACGTGCAGTTTAAAGGCCACACCAAAGCGTTTGCCTCTGACCATCGTGGACAAGGATCGCCCAAGCTTGCTGGGACTTGAGTGGTTCAAGCCACTAGGCATCGAGGTGACTGGCATCAATCACGTGAGCAGCTCTGAATGGGAGGAGTCCTTGAAGTCTGAGTTTCCAGAGGTCTTCAGCGAAGGACTGGGCAAGTATATGGGGACCCCTATTGCTTTCAGCCTAGACCCCAAGGTGCCCCAATTCGTTTAAAGCCCAGGAGGGTCCCATTTGCTTTAAAGGAAAAAATTGATGCACAATTAGATAAACTCATTGCTCAAGGGGTTTTAGAGCCTACTGACCACTCCAGATGGGAAACACCCATAGTCACACCAGTCAAGGCTGATGGGTCAGTGAGAATCTGTGGTGACTATAAGGGGACACTTAACCATGCGCTGCAGCAGCGCATACCCAGTACCAGTTGTGCATCATCTGCTCCATTCCCTTGGCAGGGGTACAGTATTTGCCAAACTGGACTTGGCTCAGGCATATCAACAATTAACAGTTGATGATGCCACTGCAGAGGCACAAACAATTGTGACTCATAGAGGTGCCTTCAAATGTAAAGACTACAATTTGGAGTAAGCGTGGCACCTGGCATTTTTCAAAGCCTTATGGAAAGAATGTTGCAAGGACTGCCAGGGGTAGTGCCTTATTTTGATGATGTGTTAATCTCTGCTGAAAATGACACTCAGCTTCAAGAGAGACTCAGAGAAGTCCTTACCAGATTCAGAAAAGCGGGTTTAAAAGTCAAGGAAGACAAATGTACACTCAAAACAGACAGAGTTGAGTTCCTGGGGTACATGATTGACAAGCATGGCATCCACCCTACTGATGCCAAGGTTAAAGCAATCAAGGAAGCCCCTAAACCTAGATGCAAGACAGATTTGCAAGCCTTCCTTGGACTTATTAACTTTTATCACATGTTTCTACCTCACAAAGCATCTATTGCTGAGCCTTTACATCGCCTGCTTGATAAGAAGGCTGTTTGGATCTGGGGACGGAAGGAACAGTCAGCATTTAACAGTATTAAGAGACTAATCACGTCTGATGCTGTGTTGATACAGTTCTCTGAGAATTTGCCTGTTGTACTGACTTGTGATGCATCCCCTTTTGGAGGGGGGGGTTGAGCCACAGGCTTCCCAGTGGAAGGGAAGCCCCTATTGCATTTTACTCTCGCACTTTGTCCAAAGCAGAGAGGAATTATAGCCAACTGGACAAGGAGGCATTAGCAGTTGTTGCAGCTGTTAAGAAATTTCATGAATATCTGTATGGCAGGTCATTCACCATTGTTACAGATCACAAACCTTTATTAGGCATTGTGGCAGGAGACAAACCTACACCTAATATCCTGTCACCAAGAATGCTGAGATGGACTGAATTTCTTGCAGCCTATTCATACAAACTGATTCACAGGCCTGGCAAGGACATTGGACATGCTGATGCACTGAGTCGTTGCCCACTACCTTGCCACAAGGAGGACTTTGAACTTGAAACTCACACCTTTTCCTAGAGACTGTTGCTAAGCTTCCAGTCCATGCTGCTGAGATTGCCAGAGAGACTGCCAAAGATGCTGTGTTGGCACCTGTTATAGGCTGGATTAAGAAAGGTTGGCCTCTTCAAGATCTACCTCACCTTGCCCAACCTTTTAAGTCCAGGCAAACTGAATTATCTGTATTAAGAGGATGTATTTTGTGGGGTAACAGGGTGGTTATTCCTGCAAAACTGCAAAGGGAGGTTTTGGAAATGTTACATGAGGGTCATCCTGGGATTGTAAGGATGAAAGGTTTGGCCAGGAGTTATGTATGGTGGCCAGGTATTGACAAAATGGTTGAAAACTGGGTAGCATCTTGTCCCAATTGCCAGGTAGTCAGGCCTGCTCCACCTCACGCCCCACACAGGAATGGGAATGTCCTAGGGGCCCATGGTCTAGAATCCACATTGATTTTGCAGGCCCTACAAGAGGGCACACTTTTCTAGTTATAGTAGATGCATATTCCAAATGGCTAGAGGTAATTCCCATGACATCCACTACAACTGAGGCTGTCATCAAGCAGCTCAGAAAATTGTTTGTAACCCATGGGTTACCAGATGTCCTTGTTTCTGACAATGGCCCTCAATTCACATCTAACATTTTTGAATCCTTTCTAGCACAACAGGGTATCAGACATGCCCTCACTGCCCCTGGGCACCCTTGACTAATGGCGGGCTGAACGCATGGTGCGCTTTACCAAAGAGAAGCTTCAGCAGCTGGGTCCTGGGGATATCACTGAGAAGCTTGAAAAACTTCTTAGTGTTCAGCACATCACTCCTAGCCCATCAAATAACTTGTCCCCAGCAGAGTTGTTGATGGGTAGGAAACTTAGTCTTCCCTTGACCGCCTTCATCCCACTTACGCACCCAGCACCACTGGATTCCACTTCCAAAGTTCGTTCTTTTAGTGTGGGAGATTCTGTATATGCTAGGAACCTTATAGGTGAACCTTTGTGGATTCCTGCTGAAATAACTCACATCACTGGCCCTCGTTCTTACAGGGTACAAACAGAGGATGGCCTCCTCTGGAGCAGGCACATTGACCAACTTAGATCCAGGTTCCCTCAGGAACATCGCCCCTGTCTCTCTCTGGGTCCCTCACCTGATGTCTCTTCTAGGGGAAGGGAGGAACAGGAGGAAAATCAGCAAGCAAGAATCAACCCCATGTGTAACGAGCCATTGCGACAGGAACCATCCCGAACCCTGTCACAATGCCAAGATCCATCCTTAGAAGTGGAAGATTGCACATCACTACCTGACTTGGGTGCTGACATTGGAATGGAGATGGGTTGGGAGGAGAGACCAGATTCTAACAGTCTAACAGGGTCTCCTTTCACAGGAAGTCCCAACAGGGAAATGTCAGCAGACACATTTCCCTCTCACTGGGTGAGAACGTTAAAACTTCTGAACCACGAAGGTCTCAACGTACACGTAAGAGCCCCACCTATTTAAAGGAATACATTAGATAGGTTGGGGTTTGGTATGGACTGAACCTAGTGGGGAGGGGTGTTATGTATGTAGGTTTGAATGTTATTGGTTTATTTGAACTGTTCTTGTAAAATGTCAAATGGTATTGGTTTAAATAGTGCGGGAAGAAACCCTGCACTCCCATTGGCTGGCAGCTACGGCTGCAGGCTATAAGAGGCAGCCGTAGCCAAGCCAGGCGGGTCCATTCGAGCTGTAGTCACTTAATAAACTCTTTGCTGGAACTCCTCGTCTGACTCTTCATGCAAACTTAACA